>JAODPA010117475.1:0-47149 GCA_025585075.1 Nepenthes mirabilis
TGACAACATAAAATATTTATTTTTAATGCTTATCCATGACAGTGATTATGTCAAACTAAAACTAATGGTCATATACCAGAATCATAAAATTATTCACTCTCTTTATCATTACTCCCTGAACCCTCTTTTTTATTTCCTTTATCGTTAGTGATTTTTTTGTATCATGTATGACTATATGAGTGAAGACTGTCTTCTTACCATAATAAAATTAACTGTTATAATTGTAATATAAATAACATATTTTGTCCCCTTCTCGACATTAGAAAATACAAAGTCAAGAAACTCGATAGCTCATTCTTTATACATTAGCTTTTGTCAGTCCTTAACATCATGATAAGGACACGGATCTATTTGAGGCAAAAGAAAATTCAGTATTGCATGCTCATAATATTAAAAAAACATAACGTTAGGTTTCATAGTATTTTATTTCTATCATATCCTAAGTAATATATATTTTATTTCCATTTTTGCCACGTTAAAGCAACCAAATATGTCATAAGCTCACAAAATTTCCCTCCTTGTACGCTGATCTATTCATTATCCACCAAAAAAAAAATCCCAGAAAGGCTTCTCTGTCAATCCAGCTTTAGATAAATCATGGAGAAAATTTGATACAAAATCGTTAAAATTTAAGTTCATTCATTCATCATTCATTTGCACTTCCTGAAATTTGCAGCATCTTATCAAACAGAATTCCCCTCCACTTTTCCGTCATTCAATTCCACTTTAACCATGTGATTTCTAGCGAGTTGCTTGCGTAGGCATTCATCTGATGAAAACAACTCCAGAAAAGAAGATTCACATTACAAAATGGAGACTTGATTAACAAACAAATGCACCACATCAACAATGACTCATAACCGAGCCAACAGCACAAGGAAAAGACGATGCCGACGGCCTGTACATCTACAAGAATCACAACAAAAATTTTGAAGTATTTCTTCTATTCAAGATCTTCTTCAATAATCATGATGGATGGGCCCCGTCAAGGTCAATGCTTCTCAATGCACTAGATCGACTTGCTTGAAGAGCTGTTAATAGGCTTCTGCAATGACTTCAATGCAGCCATGATCTCAGAAAATGTAGGTCGCAATTTCGGGTCCCTAAACACAGATCAAACATTTATCAGCATTAGCATCTAATTCCCCCCCCCCCCCCCAAAAAAAAAAAAATCATTAAGCATTGTATATCTATGCAACAAGTGCTAGTTCTATCCAGGGAAGCTCAACCAGATGTTCAGTGGTTTTGGATCTCTCTTAAGATACAGATACAACAGAATTTATAGCTATAGAAAATAGAAGTGACTGCAGCAGCCGAAATGACCGGGTCTGTTGGCTCATTTCACCAACAAAAGATTAAGCAGCGAAAAAAAGGAGATAGGTTTAGCACATCACTCATATATGTGCGCAATAGCAGGGTAGTCAAACACAAGTTGCTTCTTAAATACGGTATGCAAGAGGTGTTTTGGGTTCTAACCTTGTTTCAATACTCGTTATTTTTTAAATAAAAAAGGACCCACTAAATGATGTGGCAAGAAAGCAGGCAACAAACCCCATCTCAAAATAGATTCTGCCTTACATATACAGTAATGCAGATTACAAAGAGAATTGCCTGCATATCTATTGCGTATAGAACAAAAAGATACTGCATTTTGCTAGGTAAAGTATACATAGACAAAAAGTCTATTTTACAGTGTTGGTAACATTTGCAATGAAACTATTTAAAGATCTTTTTGAGTTCAACACCTGCCTTACTATTTTATTGAGGTTGAGTAGAATTGGAATTCCTTACCTATCTCATATCATGATTTTGGCTCTGAAAATTTACAAAAATCTATGGTCAACCACTTTCGTTACAAGTTGAGTAGCACTTCTATAGACATGTAAAAAACAAAATACACAAATTTCCTAGAATCTTCTAAGACATGATCCACAAAAAATTTGAAAAGAAACTTTCCTAGATGTCCTTAATTTAGAAAAAAAAAAAAAAAAAAACCCTAAACTATGACTTTTTCTAGTAAGTAGAGTCGGCTATCTGGATCCCTCACCTTCATTTAGTTCCATTGCATTCTCGACTAATACCAAATATACAAGATTATACCTGATGGTTTCAACAACATTTCTTAAGTCTTCCTCCGCCTCTTCTATAATAAGAATAGTTCAGTATTATTGACAGATATAAATAATACTATATAAATCTGAATAAGCTAACCCTAATTGTGGGTTCTCTCCAATTTTCCTTTCCACTTAGAAGTTTACACTCAAGTTTACAAGGTATCAGAGCCATCAATAGTTGTTGTTGCCAACAATGACCTTTGCTCTGGTAATCAGTGTGCCTCACCTAGCTGAGCCAAAACCTTACATTGATTTCATGTATTGAAGGCAATTTTTGCATTCTTTCTTTCTATCTGGAGTTTTTACCCGAAACCCTAAACCTGGTCTATCTTGTTTGATTTGAAGAATCTGGGAGGAGAGCTCCTTTCGCTTGTGATTAGAAGTCATCTTTGCATAGTAGGGCCTCACCGACAACACATCAAAGCAAATCTATTGTATTGAGCTTCTCTTGGTCTCGATGAAATCGAGGTGTTTGACATCTCTTGTCCATGTTTGCAACCTCTTATCAGAATTATTCGCTGGTGGTGTTCTTGTCAATATTCAACATCCCTTGTCAGTGATCGTGTCGCTGTTATGCTTTGAAGAGGCCAGCAACCGTTCTTTTAGTTTTAATCACTACTAGGCCTGGTTCAGTGATTGTGGAGCTACTTAAGGGTATAATCTCTGCTATGAGTCGGGGTATTTTTACTGAGGGCATTTTTAATCTCTGCTACAGCTGGAGTAGAGCTACGAGGAAACTAGAGGGAATTTTATTAGTGGTTAGATTGGTATTCTCCTTTTCAAATTCTGTTATTGGTGCTTCTATAATTGGCTGCCTGTTTTTCTTGGTCTGTTGTTGACTGTCTTATAGTTTTAATTTCATGGATACTGAGGGTATTTTTGGTAGAAGAGGCAGTAATCGACAATTGATTTGTTTTCACTATAGTAAAATTGGTCATACCAAAACAAATGTCAGGTATTATATGGGATTATGGGAGGCCTATTACAAATCCTAATCATATTGTTATTACTCTTATTCAATCAGCAAGCACACCCCTATCTCTCAGCGGCTTTTCAAGCTTGGGTCATTGATTGTGGTGCCTCGGATTATATCTTAGATTCAAGAGTATCTTATTTGATTATCGACTATGTTTCACTATTCTCGATGTTATTTTTTCCTAAGGCTAATTTGCAAATGTTGAGTTTGTTAATTCTGCTCTTCTGATACAAATTTTATATCTCTTATCAGTTCTTTACTTGTCAAATTTTTCATTTAATTTGCTATCAATTATAAAATTACTCAATAACATAATTATTATGCAGTATTCTTCTTTACTTATAGTGAGTTGTAAGATCTTACTACGAAGAGAGTTATTAGTAGAAGTTGTCATGACTTAAAAGGACTCGTTCAATATAAAACCCAATCCTATTGCTTGTTCTAGTGTCACTCCATTACCTCCTAATTTTCATAGTAGATTGAATCATCCATTTTCTCCTAGTCTAAAAAAGTTTTGCCCAATTCTAATATATATTACCGACCTGTTTTATGAGTTATGTCAATTTGCCAAATACCATCATAGATTATATTCCCCTCGATTAAATTCACGTGCCTCTACCCCTTATCAGTAATACACTCAGATGCTTGAGGATCGTGTCTAATTTTGTCTAAGATGGGATTTTGTTACGTTGTTGCATTTGTTAATGACTATTCTTGAGTTACCTGCTACACTTGATAAATAATCATTCTGAATTATATTCCATTTTTCATGTGTTCTACACTTAAATTAAGACATAATTTTCTACTTCTATATGTACTTTGTAAAGTGACAATATTCATGAATATTTTTTCTACCTCATTTTCGTAATTCCCATTCTATTATAGGATTCTTCATGAGCCATATTGTCCTAATACACCCCAATTGAATGGAGTAGATAAAAAAAAAAAAAATACACACTTGATGAAAATTGCTAGAGTTCTCTTATCCTAAAGCAGAGTTTTTAAGACATTTTAAAGTGATATAGTATTAACAACTTATTATCTTATCAATTAGATGTCATCAACTGCTTTTCAATGGGGAGATTCCTTATTGTTAGAATATTTGAATTTATTATTACAATATGTTTTAGGATATGCTGAAGAATATTTTTTCGTAACGATAGTTTAATGTTTTTGATATATGTAAATAATTCTATATATACATATGAATAGAACCAACCCATGCACGAGATTTTCTCATATCTTCTTATTTTATAATTCTACATGGTATCAAAGCATTGCTCTGCCATTGCTAAGCAGTCGGTGACCACAATTTCTGGTGCACCACGCATCTATAAGCAAAGCCCCAACTTGATTTTATGATTTGATAATTCTAGAGCATCCATATGAGATATCTAAGTTTATTGTATAAGCCCTAGATCTGAAAATTTTCTACACAATTTGAAGAATTTGGGGGCAAGATACTCCATTTTACAGAAGATTTAAGGGTCGAATTGCAACTTCTCATCTAGATTTGTTCACTTTCACCTCATTTGTTCGATTTCATCTCTATGTTTGACGACAATCCATTCGACTTCTCCTCTAGCAGTGCAGATCAGTTTTACACATCGACTGAAAGTATTTTCCACCGACCTCTCCTCATTTGTTCAAATGCTATAATTTGTTCGACTTCTCCTCCAGACGTGCGAATCAATTTTATGCACCACATTAAAGTGTTTGCCATTGACTATTCCTCATTTATTTGAATGCTATTTATGACTTTGTGTTGAAGCAGGCAAGGGTCCACTGTCCAGAACTTTTAATAGTGGAACCAAAGTAAATCTAGCAAGTAGAGGTAAGCTTTGCTCATAATGCAAAACTTTGGGGAAAAAAAAAATCATGTCTGTCAGTTGTTTTGGATTTTGTGTAGGGATGTTTGGTGGTTATTTTTCCCTTTAAGTGATATGTTTGTCTTGGTTCTCTGAATCTACTAGGTTTATTGTGATTTTGGTAAAATTTGCCCATGGATATTGCATCTATGATAGGCCTTTTTGGTAAGAGAGGCAGCACCGATTACATGGAAATTCTAGTAAAACTCCTTATCATATTGTTACTATTCTTGTTTAATCTGGTAACCATGCCGCTTATCCCTTACAAGTTTTCTCGAATTTGGGTTATTAACTCTGGTGTCTCTGATCACATTTCATGAGTATCTTGTCTGATTACTGAATAAGTTCCACTGTTACCAGATTTACTCTTGCTAATGGCTCATCTGCAAAGGTTGAGATTTTGGTTATACTTTTATGACACAGACTTTGCATCTTTCATCTGTTTTTTACTTACCGAATTTTTCTTTTAATCTGCTATTAATTATTAGGTTTACTTAACAATATAATTGTTGTGCAGTACTCCTTGCTACTTATTATGAGTTTCTCAGGACCTTACTATGAAAAGGGTAATTGGTAGAGGTCGTTGTGACTTAGGAATGTTTGATGCAAATTCTAATCTTATTACCTGCTCTAGTACTACTTTTATGCCCATTGATTTTTATTATTGATTAGGTCACCCGTTTTTTGTCTAATCTAAAAAAGTAATATTTGACTCCAATGTTTGGTATCGATTTGTTAGCTTATGCTGACAGCTCGTTAGCTTATTATTTGAGGCCATCAACTATTCTTTAGGAGGATATTCTTTATTATGTGTTATTTCCTAGCAAGCCATTGCATTTTCTTTGCATGATTTTTTTTTTGTGTATGTTATATCCGCGATATTAAATCTTAGGTAGCAAAGCTCAATCACAAATCTCTACTGTGTATTTTGCTTAAATATTCTCATACTTAGAAAGAGTATCAATGTTTTTTATCCGGAGTTGAAATGTTTTACAGTGTCCTTGGATATCACATTTGATGAAACTACATGTTTTCATCTTGAAAAGTCTTCAGCAAAACCACCATCGAGTATCTCTTCTGGAGATAATATTCTTGGGTATGATATTATTTATAAGGTTGTATCTCATGCACTTTGTCACATGCACCTCACCATCCTCCCATCATGCTAATATTGCTCATGGTCCTCATTAGGTGTTTGGTTCCTATCGGAAGTGGACCTCAAGTCAACCATTATCAAGCCAGTTATTTCGAATATAGATATCATTGTTCCTGATTAGGGAACCAATCGATATCATCCGGTTGCACTATGGAAAAATCATTACAGCTATGCTCAGTATCCATTGTGTGCTATGTTATCTTATGTTAGTGTTTCATGTTCTCAAAGGGTTTTTGTGTCCACCTTGGATTTTATTAGTGTCTTGATCTATATTTGAAGTTATTTCTCATCCTGTTGACATTTAACTATAAAGAAAAGGATGACTGCAATCAAACATAATCATACATAGTCAATTTACCTCCAATGAAAAAATCCATTGGGCATAAATGGGTTTATATAATAAAAGTCAATTTAGATTGTTCTTTAGATTAGTTGAAAGCCTATCTAATAACAAAATGATATGCTTAGATATATAGAGTTAACTGCATTTATACTTTTTCCCCCGTCTCTAAGTTGACCTTTGTTAAGCTTCTCATTTCATTTGAATCTACTCATCATTGGTATTTACAACTAAGTATAAAGAATGCCTTCTTATATAGTGATCTTCAAGATAATCTTCAATAAAAGGTTTATTTAAAGCCTATAGGGTTTGATACTTAAGGGGAATTTGGATTTGTGTATCAATTGAAGAAGTCTTTGTATGGTCTAAAATAATCCCGTGATTTGGTAGATTCATGAAGTTCTATTTATGTTTTGAATCTCTCATTGTGATAGCAATCACTCTATATTTTATTGTCATTCTAGTACTTAGTGTATTCTTTTCATTATATAACTTGATATTATGATTACTAATAATGATAGTATAAACATTACAGATTTCAAATTGTTACTTCAAAGTCAATTTCAGACTAAGAATATTAAAAATTTGCATTATTTTCTTAACATTGAGGTTGCTAGATACTGTTGTTATATCTTTCTTTTGTAAAGAAAGTACACGGTAGATTTATTTTGAGAAATTGGTATATGTTCAAAATCTTATGACTTTTCCATGGATCCAGGAATTATATTATCATAAGATGATGGGGAAGTCGTCGCTAAATCGAAATGGTACTAACGATTAATTGGTAAACTCAATTATATTGTCGTTATTCATCTAGATATAACCTCCTTGATTAGTATCGTGAGTTAGTTTTTGTCCTCTCCTGGTGGTCTTCATTGAGAGATCGTAATGCATCTTATGAGATATCTCAACAATATTACAGGGAAGAGGCTCACAGTGATCATAGTCAAAGTTAGGTCAAGAGTTTTTCTAAAATTGATTGGGCTGAATTGTCGTATGATCAAAAATCTACCATCAGTTATTGTATATTTGTTAGAGACAACCTTATGTTATGGAAGAGTAAGAAATAAAATATGATAGTTAGATCAAGTACAAAAACAGAATATTGTGCGTTTGACATATATTACCAGTGAAGTGAAGCAACTTCGTCAATTACTTGATTATCTTCTCTTAGACATAGGAGTTTTGAACCTTCTTAACTGTAGTGTAAAAATCAAGCAGCTATCCATGTTGCACGAAATTCGATATTTTATGAGTGCACAAAACATATTAAGGCAAATTGCCACTTTATTAATAAGAAACTCCAATAAGGCTTAATTTACACTTATCATGTGATATATAGAGATCGACTTGCTAACATTTTTACTAATGCCTTAATTAGAATTCAAGTCACACATATTTGTATCAAGTAGAGCACTAGAATATTTAAATATATTCCTAGGATGTATTTTGGGATATGTTGAGAAATATTGCTTTGCAAGGGTATTTTTAAGTGTGTGTGTGTGTGTGTGTGTGTATATATATATATATATATATACACGTGAATAGGATCAACCTATACACAGGGTTTTATCATCTTTTCTTATTTCATAATTCTACACTTATCATGTGTATATCCTAGCATGCTATTACATTTTCTTCCCACGAAGATTTTTCACTATGTATGCTATGTTCATGATATTAGGTCTTAGGTGACCAACTTTGATCACAAGTCATTGTAGTGTTTTTTTTTCTTAGACATCCCCATTTTCAGAAAAAGTATCAGTATTTTTCTCCAGAGTTTGGATTTTTTTGGGTGTTCTTTAATGTACATTTCATGAGTTTATAAATTTTTATACTAACATGTATTCAATGAGTCCATTGTCAAATAACCTTCCTAAGGACGATATTCTTATATATGAGATTAATCATAAGGTTGTATCTTCTGCACCTTTGACACAAATGTCTCTATATCCTCCCGCCACTTAGACATATCTTCAAGGTATTTATCAGGTGTTTTGGTTCTTCTACGATAGTAGCTCTCGAGCCAACCATTGTCAAGTAAATTATCACAACAATAGACACTAAGCTTGTTGATCACAGAATCGATTTAGACCTCCTAATTATATTACAAAAGGGACATCATAGTTGCGTTGAGTATCCATTGTCTGTCACATTATTTTATACTAGTGTTTCATCTTCATAGCAGGCTTTTGTGTCTATCATGGACCATTAGTATACCTTAATCAATCTACGAGGCTATTTCTCATTTCGGTTGACAAGAAATGAAAAGATGGTTTCACTTGAGAATAATTAAACATGTGAGCTAGTCACTTTGCCTCCTAGGAAGAAACCCAACGGGTACAAATGGGTTTACACAACAAAAGTTAATCCAGATAATTCTTTAACTCAGTTGAAAACCTGTCTAGTAGCCAAAGGATATGCTCAAACAAATTAAGTAAATTACACTGATACTTTTTTTCCTATTACCAAGCTAACTTCTGCTAGGCTTTTATTTCATTGGCATCAATATATCATTAGTTTTTATATCAACTATACGTCAAGAATGTCTTTTTACATGGTAATCTTCAAGAGGAGATTTGTTGCTTAGGGAAGACTGGATATGTTAGTTGACTGAAAAAGGGTTTATATGATTTGAAACAATTCCCAAGAGTATGGTTTGGTAAATTCGGTGAAGCTGTATTTGAATTTGGGCTCTTTTATTGTGATAGCAATCACTCCATTTTCTATATTCTATCATCATTTTAATGTTAAGTGTATTCTCTTTATTGTATATATAGATGATATTATAATTACCAACAATGATAGTATTGACATTATAGATTTCAAATCGCCCATTAAGAGTCAATTTTAGACCAAATATTTTGTGAGTTTCTTAATATTGAGGTTACTAAATGTCGTCATGGCATCTTTTTTAAACAAAAGTACATAATAAATTTACTTCAAGAGACTGACAATGTTGAATGCATAACATTGTGACCCTCCCATAGGTCTAGGAATTAAATTATCACCAAATGATAAAAATGTCTTTATTGAATAAAAAAGGTACCAATTAGTTAATAAGCCCAATTATCTTGTTGTGACTCGTCTAAATCCTATCTTCTCAACTAGTACTGTAAGCCATCCTTTTATCTTCTTCTCATATTCCTCATTAGGGGGCTATAATGCGTATTATAAAATATCTTAAGGATACACTAAGACAAGCCTTGTTATATATTGACCATGCTCATACTCAAGTCGAGGAATTTTTTTATGCTGATTAGGCTAAATCACTGTATGATCGGAAATCTAGTACCATTTATTGTGTATTGGTTGGAGATAACCTTATATCATGAAAGAGTAAAATAAAATGTGGTAGCTAGGTTAGGTAATGAATCAAAATATCTTAAATTAATAGATGTCACCTGTGAAATAATGTGGTTTCGACACTTAATTGATTCTCTTAGGTGTTAGCGTTTTAGGCCTTCTCAGCCATGGTGCGTTAATCAAGTAGTTATCTATATTACATCAAATCTGATATTTCACAGATGCAAAAAGTATACGGAGGTAGATTGTCACTTTGTTCATGAGAAACTCCAACAATGTCTAATTTTCATTCATAATGTGAGAATTAGAGGTCAACTTGCCAACATTTTCACAAAATCTTAATTAGAGTTTGAGTTACATGCATTTGTAACAAGTTGAGTATAACTATCTATACTCTAACTTGAGAAAAAATGTTAGAATATTTGTTAGTATAATTGTTAGAATATGATTTAGGATATATGAGAAATATTCCTTTATAAGAATAACTTAGTATTTTGGATAGATATAAATAACCCAATACAAGTGTGAATAGACTAATCATAATTGTGGATTCTATCCCATTTTCTTCTCCACTTACAAGTTTACATTCAAGTTTACAAGCATAATGCAAGCTCTCACATCTTCTAATACCTGTATTAGGTGATTTTATATGATCAAATCACCTCAAACATATCTCTCGCATTTTTCTTCTATGCCTGTCACCTCAAGTTTCTTCTACAAAGCATCATTTCATGATATCCTTTTGCTCTTGTGCAACCACACATCAATCTTAACATCATTACCTCCACTACTTTCACTTTTTCACATGTTGATTGCCAAACTCTCAGCTCCACATAACACGGTTAGCTTAATAGCCACCATATAATATGTTCTTGTAAGTTTTAGTCTTCATGATCACAATGGACCTTAAGCAATTCTCTACTTCATCCAACCTTTTTAATCCAATCAATCATATCCTCATTGAATTACCAGTCTTTCTGAACCACTTACCCAAAATTTTGAAATAACTCCTAATAGGTAGGCATTCAATCCCTATCTTATATATTCCACCAAAACTGTCACCTGGAAAAAACATTTACTGACATACTATATCATCTTGTATGTGTTCAGTCAATTCATCTATAGCCAATGCAAATTGATTGGAGTTAGAGCTGATCTCTCGTATGAAACAATTGTGACTAAAAAAGCCTTGCTCTCTCCTGTGCATGTCCTTAACACAAGAATTTGGACATATGTAATCAAACTTTCTTCTCCAAAATTTTCCAAAACACTTACATCAGGACCGTATCATATACTGAATCACTAAATACCATATGAAGGTCATTCTATTTTTCCTTAAATTGCCTCATTAGAAATAGATAGTTTCTGCAATAAACCTGCCTGATATGAATCCTAATTGACCCTCTGATACTCTTGTGTCTCGCTGAACATCTTTTCAACCATCATTCCTCATGATTTCATCATATGACTCATCAACTTCATACCTTTGTGCTTTACACGACTACATATATCCCCTTTGTCTTTGATATGTGTACCAATGTGCCCTTTCTCAATTCATTTGGCATATTCTTGTCATTTAGGATTTTGTTAAACAGTAATTTTTAGCAAAAAACACATGCTAGGGTTTTTTTCTTCTATCACATGCTAGCAAAATAACAGATTATTCTAAGTAAGATGAGCATGCAAAATGGTTCACATCACTAATTAGATTACGTTGGATAATGTAAATCAGAGAACCAAACAAGGCAGGTGTGGTAGAATTCATTAATCAAATCAAAGGGTCTCGTGTCAAAATGCAACAGAAGTTATACTCACGTTTGCCAACATTTACAAATAATTTCTGCAATAGCAGGATCAAGATCCTCTGGAATGTCAAGGCGTCGATGCTGAAACCCGACAGCACCAACAACCTGCATTGGGTTCATTCCTCCCCATGGCTGCTGCATTGTGCAGAGCTCCCATAGTATGACTCCAAAGCTGTATACATCACATCTGCATATTTTTTATAAGCCACATAAATTTGTTAGCAAGAAGAAAACTCTATAAAATGCATGCTTATCCATAGGTTGTCAACTCTTTGGAGAAGAAAGGTCATACTTTTCATTGGAAGGTTCATTACGAAGCACTTCTGGAGCCATCCATTCAGCCTGCAGCAAAATTGGTTTGTTCTCAGGATCTATGTTCAAAAATGAACACCAAACAAGGTATTTAAAGAGAATAAATTTTTCAAAAAGTAGGTATGTTTGAGTAATGCACTACACTGGACATCTGTTTCATAATAGAGAAATATTTATCCTGCATCTCTCTATTATGTGAAGGCTTCAAAAATGGACTAAAAGATCCTTTGACATCTTCCAAATAATAGATGTGCAGCATCATGTGTCAGGGTCAATTGAACCAATGGTATATCAGTGATCACATTATCTGAATGGCTTTTGGCGCCAATTTTGGAGGATATCAAACAAATTGGGAAGCAATCAACCCAAGTTCCACTTCATAAAGTCAATGCATAACCATGATGTTGGTGCTCAAAACTACCAGGAGATCATTCAGGCCTCCCAAGAACAATAATCATGATGTTGTAAGATATGCTGCACAGATCAAACACATAGCAGGTTCCTCGTGAAATCTAACTTGACAACCATGAAACACTAATAATGAGCAATATGATTGAACTTCTGGGAAGGAAACTGTTATGGTACAGAATATGATTGAACTTCCTCTCCTTAGTCTATAGCACACTCCTTGGAGATTGACAGCATTAACAATGGAGTGCCACCCTATTTGCCTAATCCTGGAAGAAAGGATGCATTACAAGGACATGCAAGACAATGCATTGTGACTGTTCCAACCAAGCAAGAACAAAGTGCCATGGGTGAATTTAGTATGGCATAGATTGCGCATCCCTAGTCACTCACTCATTCTGTGTGTCACTATCATTGCTGTATCTGATTCTCTGCAAATGGATGACTTTGTGGGACTTGCTACTTGATGAATATGTAAGTAAGATGGAATTCAATGAGAAGCTCAAGGCTTGCTGCTTGTGAAGAACCTGACCTCCTGATCCAATTTGGTGCTGATTAGATTTACGCATGCAATTTTGCTGATGCCTGTTGAATCTGTTGTCTTTTTCTTTTTTTGTGTGTGCAATCATTTGTTTACCCTTGGGATTGTTAGGTCCAGTCGATCTTTTCCTCCACCACGCCCATTTTTCCTACAGTGGTTTTATTTCTCCCGGCCCATGTAATTCTTGCATAGTTGTTTTGTGCAGCTAGGGAGTTCCTGAAATGGCTAGCTCCTCTGTTTAGCTGGAGCATGTTCTGTACATCATTTTGGTTATCATATATAACATGAACTAACTACCCAAAAAACTATGGAAGTTGGGAAACCCAATTATCTAACTCACGAAATGTATAGTCCTAACTGAAGCTTTATTCCTCCTGCAGAGCAAATTTTTCTTCTGATGCCATGTAAAGTCTATTCTTTTCTCAAACAATCCACAGGAAGGAAGCATTTCTTCAAATTTAGACTAGGATTTTGAAAAGGTCACATCATGTATGTTGCATAAAGCATGCAAATGTCTAACTTGAGGAATGTAGAGTCCTACTGTTTGTTTCATTCCTGCTATAGAGTAAATTTATTTCTTGCTAAGCATTTTAGTTGTCATCATCTGTGGAGGTGAATGGTCCACAACACAATAAATAACAGAACAATTATGAAGATGAGGGATCAACAAACTAGGCAATTAATTATAAAACTCAACCATTCTGCACTTGAGGAAAAACAACTGTAAGCTAATCATGGTTATAGATAACCAGATCACCTCGTCTGAAAAAAAGTTTGCAACTAAACATTTTCAAGTCCATGGAAGTACAGCCAACTACCTTAGATATTTTTCAACAGAATTTGATAAAATTGTATATGAGTTGATTGCCACTTACTGCAGCATTACCATATTAGTAAGAGGAGAGACATAAAGTAAGATATATGCAGCTAAGAAACATTCATCAAAATATAATCTACAGCATATCTATTCCTCTTAAGAAAAAAGGGAGAAACTTACTGTCCCAGCATTTGATATTGAAGAAAGAAATGTGCTGTGCTTCATTTTTGAAAGGCCAAAATCGCATACCTATAAACAGAAAGAAATACATATCATATCCTCTATTCCTCTTTGATATATCCTTTCTTGCTCAAGGAGATGATCCCTGACAATTGAGAAAGAGCCCAACCTTCACAACCCAATTTCTATCAACAAGAAGATTCGGAGACTTCAAATCACGGTGAACTATTACAGGTGAACAGCTATGCAGATAATTCATTCCTCGAGCCTGAAATGTAGCTATATAATCAGTATCTCAGTGCCTGCTCAGTGAACGATATTATAATCAGTATTAAATAGATTTAAGAATGGATACAGACAACATCAAGAGCCATCCTTAAGCGCCTGCGTTCATCTAATTGATTATTAGGCCGGTGAATCAATCTATACAGACTACCCCTGTAAAACAAAAGCTAAAATTAGAAATTCAAAATAAAAAAAAATATTGATAAGAGAATACATACTACAGCACTATTGCTATTAACAGTGACTACAGTAGAATATCTATTTTTCTAGTCATGTCTAAGAAACATAACCATAGAAAAAATCAATCATTTTATACCCATGGATTCAAAGATGCAGTCTTTGTGACTTGCACTTGTAACCTACACATTATAGTGAAACTACCTTAATATTGTGCCAAAGCTCATTGTTGGAATCAGGGTATTTAATTTAATGTTATTAAAACAAAAATTTCCTTTTTTGGGACTTAAAATCATGGTAGTTTCCACGTTACCACAAGATATATAGCATCAACATGTCAGATTACCATTGTTGAGAAAACCATCAAGTAGAAAATTATAAATTTTATCAGCTCTCGATGTACCTAGGAAGAAATTCAGTCACAATTGAGAGATTAGGAGGACGAGTTACAGCTCCCATAAAGAGAACAACATTTGGATGCCTGAGCCTTTTCATGATAGAAACCTGTAGACAAGTAATTGATGGATGTTAGTCTCATAATATACTACCTACATGCATTGTACATATATATGTTGAACTTTCAATTTAAAAGAAGAGATAAAGGAGGAAAACAATTTGCAAAAGCTGAAAACAGTTGACTATTTACAAATCAGTAGTTGTCAACATATTTCATAGGGATCTCTAATCACAGCTCAGTCAAGGATATTAGTATTATATAGCTGACTGCTATGGAAAAGCAGGCTATTGCACAACTTCAAGACCTTTTGAAGGCTGAGGAAACTTATTATAGCTTAAAAGCCAAGGATAATAGTATTAAGTTGAGATTAAAACTTCCGACTTTGCTCAACTAGTCCAGGTCAGCCTATGTCAAGGTATCTTTCTTGTCTGGTAGAGATGTAACAAGATCATAGACCAACATCTTATCATCCGGAGGATAGTTGGTAACTACAAGAATTTGCCAGGCATAGAATAAGTGGTTTAAAATCCATTGATGTCTCTGTTACACAGTGTAATTTATAAGAAGATAATCCTTCACTTCTCAACTCTAAATTTGAAGATTTTAGATACATAGCCAGTTGCAATGTGTTGTATAAAGTCATTATTAAGCCAATTAATAATAGGTTGCAACTTATCCCCAGATTGATTGACCCAGGCCAATAGTGTTGCAATGTTCTGTATAAAGTCATTATCGGGCCAATTAATAATAGGTGCAACTTGTTCCCAAATTGATTAACCCAGGCCAACTTGCTTTCATTAAAGGGAGGGGCATCATAATAATGTGCTACTTGGACATAAACTTGTTAGGATCTAACAGAGAAAGGGTGCTTTCCTAAATGCACCATTAACTTTTATTTGAGGAAAGCTTGCAATTCAATGGACTGGAGTTTCACAGAATAGCTTATTGTTTTCCTGAAAATTTTAGAAGATTAGAAATGACTCATTACACCTACGTAACATTTTCTATCCTCATCAATGGATCTCTAAAGGCTACTTCGAAGCATAGAAAGGATCATAAAGGGCATCCTATGCCACCTTGTATATTTGTGCTTGCAATGGACTACTTGTCAAGAGACCGTCCTCAAATTTAATAGCCTTGTTCTCATTAGGGACAATGACTATAGCAGCAAAACAGCCTAAATCATTGAATTCAGCTGCATATTGCTGGACAATTATCCTTCGTTTGTCTATGTCTAAGAAATGTGGACACTTCCTTGGGGAGAAAGTGTCTGTGTATAATACATATCAGGTATTGACACTCATCTGACAATCTCCAACACATGTCTGACACGCTCCAATATATGTCCAAATTTTTTATTTTTTTTAGAATTTTGACACATTTCGGACACGATTTGGACACACTTTCATTCAAATATTTTGCATTTTTTGCCAATTACAAAGTAAAAATCTGTAAAGCTAAAATGTAAATATTGATTGATATATAAAAAATTTACTATATTAAATTTTGCCCTAATTTGTTAAGTCATATTATTAATATTTTACCACAATAATTTTATGAAAATACTATAGTATAACTCTGTTATGTTAGTTCGATNAAATAGTATTATCCATCAATTAGAAAAATAATAAACTATGATCTTATTTAACATGTCCCCAGTGTGTTATGTCCTTTTTTCTAGAAAAAATAGGGTGCCCAAGTCTCATATCAGTGTCGTGTATATGTCCATGCTTCTTAGCCTTATATTAGCTCTAGGAACTCGTTTTCCTGTCGAATTTGCATAATGCCAAAAAATAGAGACCGAAAAACATCATTTTAAACCTATCCCATGTAAATGACTCATCACTCACCTTATAAATCAGCCTCATGAGGTTCCACAAAAATTTAAGTCTCAGTCATTAAGGGATCCATCAAACCATCAAACTAGGGTATATTTAATCTTATTGAGTCAGTTAATGTACATTCCGTCCACTTCCAATTGCCTACCCCAATCCAACCATGCTGCAGTTGGATTAGCTGATGCAAATCAGCCATCACTTCATACACTTCAAGGATGTCAATTTAAGTGACAAAAGCAGGCAGCTAATGTTTTCTCTCAACTCTCTAGAGCTCTCGACTGTGACGTTAACCCTTAAATTTATAGATTCTTAGTCTCCAATATTTCTCTGTTCAGCACTCCAGAGAATCTGAAATTCTCAGCACTTATCTTACTCCTACCTCTTGTGCTAATAAGAAAGGCAAGGTTCCCGTCAGGGAGCCATTGTGCTATAACGAAATATCACCTTATAAAATTTCAATTTATTAGATAAGTAATACCATGTGAAACCCACATAATCCAAATGAAAGGCAATACTCAAGTTCACTCAAAAAAGTCTAATGAACAAGGCCCCCACTTCATGGGACTAGACGGGCAAGTTGTATGCAACCTTACCTTAGATTGCAGGAAGCTATTTTCCATGATTTGAACCAGTGACCTCCAAGTTACCACAGAGCAACCTTACTCAAAGACATTACTCTATATTCTTTTCTTGACTAGAATTAACTAGATCAGTCAATTGTGGCAATAACTCTACATAAGGGAAGACATCTTGTTGCCAGTACTAAACCATCTGAGGTCCTTATGAGCTGAATTCAAGTTTCTTATGAAACTGATGTGAGACAAGAGTGCTACAATATCCACCACTCAATCCCTTAAGTCATCGCTAGTGCCTTATTCACCACCCTTGGTGATGGTAGAACATAAAGATGGCTCGTATAGGTCCTAAAAGTGGCATTCACCCTGCAATGTCGCACTTGGCCTGCACAACACGTAGTTTTGCACGCTTTTGACTAGTTTAGACATTGATACCACCTCTAATGCCTGAGCGTGCCACTAGACCACTAAAAGGCCCCCTTGCTGCTAACAGAAGGTCCTTATAAGCTGAATTCAAGTTTCTCATATAGACACTGTGAGAGGGGGTGTTATAATGAGACGCCATAGTTGTCTTATGGTTATCATGATTTGACCCTTGCAATAAGTTTCAATTCTACCAAACATGCGTGTGTTGGTCATTGAAATAAGTTAAGTGGTGATCTTGGAATCTATCACATCCAGTAAGAATGAGAATATCCTATATTAGCCAATATGCTACACTTAGGGAATTCTCTAGACCTAATGCAATGATAAAGGAGAGAGCTGCAGTTTCATCCATTATGATAATATCATTTGAAGACAAGCACTATCAGAATAGTTTAATATTATATCCATAATCTGTTATTTAACATTTTATGACAGAAGGAATGAATTGCATTGAAATTTAACACTTGAAATGTTCACTGCATTCTTCATGTTATCTAGTATTACCCAGATAAAATGTTAGATATTACTCATGAATAGGACACGAATGTCATTTCATTGAGAGCTAGAGTAGCTCTAATAGGAAGCATTTTCAAAGAACAATAGTGACACAAATGCTACGACAAAAAGGAATGTAGCTTGCTCTACCATTAATAATTGATCCACCAGACACAGCTATTCACTAACAACCGATTCCTTAATAAGGAGGTTTGTATAGAAAAAAGAGTACAATAGCATAAGTAATCATTAAAACAGAGACAAATACTTCAAAGTTAAGGACAGATTTATGTGCAGTTTCATTTGAAATAGATAGGACTCATAGGAGTAAAATAAAGTGCACAAAGGGAAAGAGTTTCATAAAAAATCTTCTTACGGGGACAGCCTAGGGTAGCCACAACACATCTATAGGATGCCTCTACCCTTTCCTATTTTCTCCTCCCTGCTTTAGGTTTACACACAATTGTGTTGTGCTTTCGATGTCAGCCATGTTGGTAAATGAATGGAAGTAGAATTTCATTTACATTCTTATGTGCATTTACTGAGAATCCCACTATTTGGTGATGAAATTAAGGAATCAAAGATATTCTGTTCTCGCATTTAGTATCCATGGAGGGTGGATATGAAAGAGAATTTTAAACCACTTTTTTACCAACCATTGAGCTCCCTCTTTTACCATTTACCCATATTTGTTCGCATCTTATATTGAAAGTGATGGTTTTATTTGAGATTTTCTCTAATTGTATATAGTTAGAGGCTAACGTATTCGTGGCTTGTTCATGGACCAATCCTGTCTAACCAAACTAGTCATAATCGTTCAAATCAATCCATTAGTAGTTCTTAAGTGTTTTGGATTGTATTATCCTAACTATCTTTAGAATTCAAAAGGTCTTGCATAAAATACAACACATGATCCTAGGGTTTGCATGCACATTAGGATATGACTATAGTTTTAAACTACTGTTGTGTTGATGTGCATCTTTTGTTTCATGAGATGCATATTTGATGATAAGGTAGTTGCAAGCAATAAATAATCCAAATACTGAAGGAAGATAACAGCTGGGGCCCAGAAGGGTTAATTTGGAGGCCTAGTATGCTCGGAAGCACAAACACTCTTTCGGACACAAAGTGTAAGTGTCCGACATGTATCGGACACCAACACACCCCAGACATGTTGGGACACATGTCAGACACGCTCCGACATGCGTTAATTTATTATATTTTTGTCCGACGCATTTCAAATATGCTCCAGACACGTCCCAACACGTTTTGAACACATCCCGACACGTTTTGAACATGTTGAGTAATTTTATAATTTTTTAAAAATTGTGGGC
This sequence comes from Nepenthes mirabilis, assembly GCA_025585075.1. Lineage (NCBI taxonomy): Eukaryota > Viridiplantae > Streptophyta > Magnoliopsida > Caryophyllales > Nepenthaceae > Nepenthes > Nepenthes mirabilis. The sequence goes on from JAODPA010117475.1 coordinate 19,411, forward strand.
AATTTTATAAATTTTAAAAAATATGGCTATTTTATAATTTTAAAAATTTAAAATCATACCTCTTTCTTTCATTTCTGTCAATAGTCCCCCACTCCCTAGGATTATCTCACAATCAAGAGAGACTCCTTTCGTAGAAGGTGACATTTTTCTTTCACCAAATTTTCATAGGATACAAAGTTATGACTCGAGAAAGAAAAGACGAATATAGAAGTGAAACAAATGAAGATGATAGCACAGCTGACCTTTCATAGAGTAATAATTTAATTTCTTTATCACAAATGAAGGTGATAACTCATAAATCTAGTATAAAAAGTAGTATTCATCAATTTAAAAAATTATAAACCATAGTTTTAGTTTATGTGCCCCCAATGTATCATGTTCTTAATTTTAAAAAAATAGCGTGTCAGTATCGTCTCGTGTCCGTGTCAGTGTCGTATCATGTCTGTGTCCTATGTCGGTGTTCATGCTTCATAGCTAATACAGGAACCTAAGAAGCTAATTGTGAGATTACACAGACATGTCTAGTAACTTCTAACCTTAATTCTAATTCTGATTACAGGAACCCTACGAAGTCAATATGAAATAACACAATGGCATGTCATCTGTAAAGCATACGTGTCAGGCATGCAAAACTACTACTGATATACACTGGACAAAATAGAGGGCATCTGGTTTTGGGAGACAGATAGAGGTAACCATGCTTAAACTCCAGTGGCTGGATTGGATCAACTGAAGGGCACAAAGCATACCTCATGTCTGAATTCTTCCAAGGATTCTCCAGAAAAATCTTGCTCCAGAAACCTCTTAAAAGCAACTTCCTGGAAATTTTCAACCAGGGTTAGGGTCGAAGTTCAAACATGGAGTTAGGTAAACTCAATAACAACAATCCCACAGCCCGAAAACGAAAAACAATATTTTTAAAACAAGAAGGAACAAAAGAAAGAGAGAAGAAGTAAATCCAATGAACATTTACCTACTAGGTCACTACGCTAGTTAAAGCTCTATTTCCAATAGCAGAAAATAATAGCCACATACTCCCCATCTATGAAACAAGGACACCGACATGAAACACAGACACAACACCAACACTAATACGCTAACACGCTATTTTTTAAAAATTAAGGAGACAACACGTTGGAGACATATAAATTAAAATTATAGTTTATCATTTTTTTAATTGATGACTACTACAATTTTATACTAATTTTAAATAAAAATATATATTTTCTGAATCCCACACAAAAAAATCATCGGAAGAAACAATATGCACCATATAAGGACAATAACATTGATACAACTTTCATAAAATGATAAATATCAAATATCAATAATAACGAATTACAAAAAGTATGTCACTCATGTAGAGCTTCAAAACACACAATATTTCTAGGTTATTGCTTTTGTGACAAAGAAATCAAATCCTTACTCTATAAAAGATCAGATGTATTATCGCCTTCATTTGCTTTGCTTCTATATTCATCTCCTCTCTCTCGAGTCTCGACTCTATGTCCTATGAAAATTTAGTGAAAGAAAAGCATCGCCTACTACAAACAAAGAAGTCTCTTAACTGTGTAAAATTTCTAGGGAGTGGGGATTATCGACATCTGACAAAAATGAAAAGAGAAAGGTAGGGTTTTTAATTTTTGAAATTATAAAACAGCCCAAATATTTTAAAATTTACAAAATGGCCCACAATTTTTAAAAATTATAAATTATTCCACATATTTAAAAACTGTCCAAAATATATCGAGACGTAACGAACTAAAAAAAAAAAAAAAATCAACACGGTGTCAGAGCATGTCCGACAAGTGTTCCAACATGTTCGGGGCGTGTCAGTGTCCGACGCGTGTCAGACACTAACACTTTTAAGTCTCATAGAGTGTCCATGCTGCTTAGTTTCCCATCATGCAATATAAAACAAAATTAAGCCACTGGTCATATCACGAGCAAACAAGCTTTAAATATAGATTAAAATATCGGTATTGGTCATTGTCGTATAAAGATAGGCCATAACAAGCAAGAAGTATATGTATCGAAAATATTGGATGAAAATTTTATTTTCTCATAACCAAATTAAAATTGAATTATATACAAAAATTTAAAGATATTTAACATATTTTATGGGTTTTAGTCAATTTTATTCAATTAAATCAACACTTTAATAACAAACAATATGTTGGCAAATAATGAAATAACAAAATTAATAGGAAATAAAGTTAAATTTTATCACTAACTCCGCAATAAGCAACAAATATCACTAAAGAAAACTAATTACAACAATACATGTAGAAGTTGAAATTGTGAGATTAAGGTTTAGCTATGATTTAATTATGTTAGATTTGATGAAAGTTAAAAAAAAAAAAAATTGAGTGGTTCGTCCTTTTGGGGTGCTGAACAAAAAAAGAAAAGAGGAGAAAAAAAAAAAGCAAAGGGATGTTCAAATTTTGGAACATCTTTAGTGGAGACTATTGAAGACATACAAGCACTACAAATATATTTTTATCCTTCTAGTTTCTCACCTCCCCTTTGTCAAGGGTGGAGTAAAAAGGAAATATTATATCAGGCAAATGGGGTAAAGACAGAGCCCTCCTATAGATTGCGGGGAAGCCCGGAATGTAGACCTACAACATAATGTATAAACTGAGCATCCTTATCCAAGCTGGGAAAACAACCTAAGTCTAAAATGGAACAAACTCCCAAATTATTCCCGGTTCAGCACTCAACCTAAATGGACTTTTAAAAATAAATGATATCAAAGATTACCATAAATAATGACTGTAATAAAAGATAATAACAGAACTATGGAGTTGGATGATTCCATTGATGTGTTTCTCTAAGCTGTTACATGACAGTTCCCAACACATGCTACAAGTAAACATATTTGTTGACAAATGTTCCCTAAAATAGGAGATTTCATTTTCTAGAATATTTTGTACACAGATGAAATGATTGAAAATGACCACCAATCTTGGTGATAATGACAAATCTTGGTAATGACCCCAAATCTTAGTGATTTGAAGTTTTTTCTAGAAATGATCCTAGAATGTGTATATATTCTGTTGTAATCAAGCAATTTAAAGGTAAAGGAATATTCAGAATTCTGTAAAAGGCATCAGAGCAATTTTAGGTGTGATTATTGTTCTGCAGAATTTTTCCTCCTCACTAACTCGGCACAATTTTTTTTCTGCAGAATCTTCTAGGAGTATTTTTTTCTGTTTTTTCTGCCTACTGATTTGGCATATTTTTTTGAATAATTTTATGGGTGCAATTAATTTTTACATCGTATTTTATTTTTGTGCACTGCAACTTGTTTATCATTGGATCTGCCAGGGAGTGACATTAGATGATTCCTTCTTTATTAATTAGTTACAGAATCCAAGCTTTATAGCCTTCTTTGCCCATTCTGTTGCCTTGTGGCCTTCACTGCCATTGTTCTACCATAATATTATATTTGTTCATATTGTTTAGCTAACACACAAACTCCATGGAAGATTTTACATCATGTCATCAGAGTTGCTTGAATCAAGACCAACTGAATAAACTAAAGGCATTACTTAACCAAATGAGTCCAACACCACCACATCGGTGTCATCCTATGTTCAGCAAAGTAATATCCTAAAAGGCCTAATAACTTGTTTATATTGTTTTTCTGACCCCTGGATCAGTGATCAGGGATTTTAAATCATATGACTAGTTCTTGTTTTTCTCTAATACATACCCTGTGCAGAGAACAAAAATGTCTCTATAGCCGATGGTAATGAATGAAGCATTGATGGCCAAGGATTGACTCCCTTGACCAGATTTATATCCTTAAAATCAGCCCTATATATGTCTAAATATGCATGTAATCTAGTTTCAATAAAAAAGCTCAATTGTTCAGACTTTCTTTCCCACTCAATGTGACATACAAGACTGGGTGATGGGTTAGATGATTGAGCATGCTAAGGAAAATGATAAGCTTCACTACCTTGAAACCTCTGATGGAAATGACAGCATCTCGAGCATGTTGTGTTTACTGAAGAAAGAAGATATAGTATTTGACACAAAAGTGAGATCATCTTTCATTTTCTAACATAAAAAAAATTGTTCTCATCATTTGATTCTACTAAAATTGTATTTGCATTGTGTAATTTATGAAGTAGCTGAATATCCTTAAACTAATTTTCAACCAGTAAATGAAAGATCATTGGCGCCATTTAGTTTTTTTCATACTAATGTGCAGGAAAAATGTCGATAATATCACTTGTGCAAATTGGTTTGTGCCATTTATTGATGATTGTACTAGGGTGACATGGGTTTGTCTTCTTAAACATAAATATGAGGTAAATCAAATGTTCCCTCTTTTCTATAAGATGATTTGCAATCAATTTGGAACCAAAGTCCATATTCTTTGGAAGAGAGTACTTCAATAATGAGGTGATGTCCTATTGTCAAAAGAAGGGATCATTCAACAATCTTCATGTCCTGATACTCCTCAAAAACATGGAGTTGTTGAAAGGAAAGGCACTTGAAGTTATTAGAGTAGTCTTTTTACAAATGAGAGCACCAAAAACAAATCAAGGAGAAGCCATCTTATTAGGATTAGTGGTTCAAGGCATTTTAGATTTACTTTGGATAAAAAATAGTCATGTCTGATTGGTAAATAAAGCTGGAATTGCCCAAGAAGAAATATTGTGACAACAAATCATCTATAAGCATTGCCTATAATCCAATTCATCACGATCGAACAGAAAATCTAGAGTTTGATTAACATTTCACGAAAAAAAAGGAAGTGGTGAGATTTGTATCCCATATGTTGCTTTGAAAGTCTGCATAAAGATTTTCTATGGAAGGGTTTCCAAGTCCTATATTTCCCTCTCTTCTATGCAAGCAGGTAATGGATAATATTTTTTAACCAACTTGACAGAGAGTGTAATCAAATGTTCCCTAAAATAGGGGAATTTGTTTCCTAGAATATTTCGTAGCATAGCTGGAAATGGTTGATCACTGATGTAAATGACCATCAACCTTGGTGGTGACTGCAAATCTTGATGATTTGAAATCTTTTCTAGCATAGATTCTAAAAAAGTGCATACATATTCTACTGTAATATTTTAGGCATCAATACAATATGTAATTCCTTCAAGGATCCATCAGTACAAAACAAACCATCTTTGGATGTGTAAAAGAAATTTGAACATTCTAAGTAATTCCACTGTCTATTTTGAAGGGAAGAAAGATCAACAATTTAAAGCATAGCTTATATTGGTTCAACTCAAGTAGACCAAAAGATATGAAAAGTATACAAATTATTTTCAGTAAATTTATAAGGAATTGGATAAAGAAGATTCCTAGCTTTATGGATGATACAAGAAAATCTTGAATTGTATCCCAAGAGGAGCAACTGGTTTTCAGGATGGAAATGAAAACAGCAAAGAACATCAAGTTTTGAGCCAGCTGCACAATCATACAACTGAAAACAGCTGGTGAAGTTTCAGCAGCAGTCATTAAATGTAGAATTCACTTTTACATAGTTAAAACTTGCCATAGCATCATGACGGGGACCCCACTTCTCAATAAATTTGACAATTGAATTGTTAGGTCTCCTCCAGTATCATGCAAATTCTATCTTGATTTTTGGTTAAGATTTTCGTATTCCATTTATCTTACATCTAATTGCCTCTATTTGTGCTATTTATGCTTTCCAAATAGTTACTAGGCTGCATATCAGGCTGCATATCATCCTCCACCCAAAACACTCCAAAGAAAAAGAAAGGTAAGTGCATGCAAGCAGGGGGTAACAAAATGACAGGAGAGAGAGAGAGAGAGAGAGAGAGAGAGAGATAGAGAGAGAGAGAGAGAGACCAAGTAGATGAGACATGCCTTTTACAATCAAGAAAAGAAAAGATGGGGGGAAAATAGCATCAGCAAATACTCACTGTTCCATGCCAATATCCATGGTATACTTCTCCATATGATCCTGAAACGCAAAGACTTCTGAAAGGATAAATTTAATCTATACATGTTAATAAGCACAGAAGCTTTCAGCAAAGATAATTACCAAGTCCAATACGCTCGCCCAAGGTGATTTCATCTGATGCAATCTCACAATCTGCTACCTCATCTAGTGGTGATACATCAGATTTCCCACAATCAGCACCTGTCAATTTGTCACATACTGTCTCCTCCTCAGAGATTGAGTCCAAAGCATGATGCTCCTTGCAGTCACCACCATGTGGGTAATGGCCAGAACTGTCTGTGTCTCTGTCACTCCTCATACCATCCACTTGCTCAAAGGAGCCAACAGTCACACTAGGGGAATGAGAAGTCTCAAGCAGCTCATTATGCTTACCAAAAGCTGCAGTTGTAGCTACCACAGCAGCAGCAGTTGCAGTTGCGGCAGCTGCTACAGAAAGTTCAATGTTTAAGTCAGTGCTCGACTTTGCTACGGCAACTACCATGGATGACGCAACAGCAGCTGCTGCTGCTGCCGCTGCAGCAACAGGAACATTTTTCTGAAATTTCATTGGCAGAACATCAAGATGTGATACACAAGGATGTCCACTTACTTCTCCTGAATGTTGGGCGCTGCCAATCCCTGAGCTTTCTACAGGCTTAAGCTCATCTGGTTGTACATAAGGAAATTTTGTTTGTTCCAAAGGATTTAGATTCTCTGCTTGTACGGATCGAGTAGCTTTTGGAGGTAATCCCTGGCAAGGCAATGGAGGAAGATCATCCTGACTTCTAAGCCCTTTAAATTCAAGACTATTTTTATTCTCACTTGTATCTACAATTTGAGGCTTGGTGTCATCCGTTAATGAACTAGAATGACTGGGATAAAGTTCAGTGAATAGGTTTGGTGGTGCAACAACACCGCTTTCAAGCAACAAGTTATGGAGTTTCTGGGCTAATTGGGGATTTTCTGCGGCAGCATCAATCATGTATTGTGAAACATCATTCAGTTTCATTTTATGCTTAGGGGGGGGGCTTATTCCTTCAGTCCAAGAAGGATATCTTGCATGCACAAATGGATGGCTCCTTGCAGGAATTTCCTCATTCTGTAACTTATCTACTTTGCAAGGACTTCTACAATAATCTATGGATGTCTTGGAGACTTCATCACCAGTTCTATAGCTGGGATCATCTTCTCCAGCAGGACATTTCCTTGACCCAGTACTCTGGCTTAACATCCCAAACTCTGATGGTTCTCCAAATGAACTAAAAGGCCCACTGCTGGAGGTGCCTATAATGGAGGAGTCAATATCTCTGGACAAAGGACTAGGGGAAGAACACAAATCTTCATAGTCTAGATAGGTTCCTGACACATTAGAAGGAATCAACATGCCTGGATCTGCCATGAGGTCAACAATGAATTCCCTGAAATTGATAGACAAAATTAGCATATGGAACAATTTTTTTAAGAAACAAGGAAGTGCACAAAGAAATTCTTCACTGTCAGAACATCATAGGAAAAACATCTCATCAGTAAAGATCACCTGAGCTGAGACTAAGAATAATGCTGTCACCATTCATCACATATCCTACTTCCGAAGTCTCCATTAAAATGTTGATTATATCCCAAGCTTACAGGAATAGATATTTTTAAAAATTGCACTTGAAGAAAAGGGGATTTTTTAGGATTGTTTGGTCCATAGAGCCAATTTGTCCACCAAAAGTCCTTTTAATAGTACTTGAAACTAACCTAGTCATTGCTTCACTTGTGCACTAAACTCACAAGATTGCTCCAATAGATCCAGAAACGCATGACAACAAAGTCCTTTGGTCAGTGTTAGTCACATGAACTCATGTGATGAGTGACAACACTCATTGCATTTAAACCTGATAAGGGTGAAAGAATGCTAAGTTGGCTTTACATGACAATAAAAGATCATGTGTGTCATATGACACTAATGCGTAAAAAAGATAATTTCTAGTATCTAGACGATTGTTTTTGACCTCCCCTTTTCTGTCACTCCCTCTACAAGAATTTTTCTTCCTTTGACACCTCTTAGCATCCTTTTCCCCACACCATAAGACAATCTCCAATCACCACTCCTAATAGCATCTCCATCACCCTCCACTTCTACCTGTGCCATAGCAAACCATCCATCTTCAACTCCACAATTGCATGCAACGATCACTAAAAAATACTCTCAATGTCAGCCCAAGACCTTCCACCTCCACCAATGGCATCATGGCAACCCCCACGGTCACCATTGGGGCCTTTGCCATCAAGGACCACCGTCATTCTCTTGTTCACTCTTTTTCAATTAAAAAAAGAAAAACCATCACAACCCTCTCTGAGGAGGATTTCCACCCATATTCAACAGCATAGAAGCATCATAGGAATACACAGAACCTGACTTCCACAAGAGCAAAGATAAGGCACCATCAGCTTGAAATATTATTGTTCCTTGTTTGGTGATCCCAATTACCTAATTTCTCAACGTATGGCAAGAATGGTACAAGTGCTAGCGATTATAGATGTTGATGATGCCATAGTGGCAATTTTTTGTCAACTACGGTTTGATGGTGATTCTGTTTTCTCTCTCATTTTCCTCTACACCTTTTAGTCCTTTCCTTGTCCAAGGACAAAATCATATGAGACTTCTCTCAGTGGTCCTGTGTGCATGTGCACATAACAAGTTAATGTCATACTAGCATTGAGGATCGAGATGGTACTGACAGAATGCCATAGGTTCAACATGCAATTTCAACACTTTTTTGTTTACCCTAGCATAAGATTTCAATCAGTTTATGATAGAATTGGCTATTGGGCAATTTGTTTGAAAATGTGTAGCACTAGTTGCTAGGAAAGATAAAACACATTCAGAATAGCCAGATGCTTTATTTGTCGCCAATATATGAAAATGTGGTAAAATGGCTGGTTTGATGAATCAAAACAGATCAGACAAGCCATGAGATACGAGTATTTATCTAGAATCTTTAAGTCATCAGGTGGTATTATGGAGAAGGTAGATTGTATCCCATACCAAAGCAGCTTGTTTTCAGTTAATCCAGCATTCTAAGAATTACCTTCTGTTATCAATTCTTACGAAGTTCATTGCGACATCATCAGAACCAAGGTATTGCTGACCTTTCACTATCCGGCAAGGAATGCCAACACTATCAGCCAAAACCTACACAAATATTTACAACAAACAACCATTCAAAAAATGTAAGAGAGAGTCAAAAAGTAATCAGAGAAAGATTTATGTAAGACACAAAATCGAGTAGCATATTGCAACATGCTATGTATAAACTATTATGGCAGAACATGCTACATGGCCAAAATGTCAATAGTGAAAAATTTTAAAGCCTAAGTTATCAATTTCATGGATCCAATCCTTAAAGATAGAACAGTCCTATATTGTTGAAATCTTTAGGTGTTCATAGGTCTAAATGTCATTTTTTTAAATACTATTCTTCCTTCATTTCTCTCTTGGCCTGCATCAGCAAAGGATTCTAACATGCACCTGACCTTTCTCAGAGTGCTAACTAACGAGGATAATCTATGTCTGCAACAAAGAGCAAGGGATCCGAGTAAAGTCTAACTAGGAGCATGAATAGATTAAAGATAGGAGTTCATGATGACCAATGAGAAGTTGTGTGATGTCTTTGGTAATGCAATTATGGGCTGATGGGATAGTTGGGAAAGGCAATATCAGGAGGTAAGTGGCTACTCTACTGACATTACAGCTAGCTACTTGATGTGATTAAATTATATACATAATTAGGAGCTTATTTTATGATATATTCTCCCACTTAAATAAGTTCTAATTAATTTTTGTTCATTGTTGGTAAGAAAATAAGTTGTTGAAGGAATAAGGCCAAAATGCCATTTCTACCTCACCTGGGCTATGTTGGTGCTTTTGGGAAGCTTATTTCAAGCCCTATTATTTTGTCTTTACACATGTTTCAAGATTCTAATGATTTCAAAATACAACACATGCCATATAAGTGAATTTTGAATATCCACCAAAAATAGGCAAGTTTGGGCCTTGAATTGAAGATGTAAAAATCAATTCAGCAGAATTTTACTCCAAAATTTCAGGCAACATAAAAGAAAAATTAGGGTGAAAAAGGGAGATTTTGACTATTATTTAAAAGATGATGTTTTCCACACAGCCGGGAGGAAATTCTGCACACAGCTGAATAAAGAGAAAGGAAACAGAAGCAGGACAGGGACAGCTGGCCAGATTCAGTTTTCAGCCAAAAAGAGAGAGGAGCAGTTTGGCAGCCAGCAAGTCCGAAGCGGGCAGCCTTTTTCTTCTTATTTTCCTTGATCCTTCTTTGAAATAATGAACACCATTATCTTCCTGTTTATTGTTTATTTAAACATGAACGAAATTTTCATTATTAGGGTTTTATATGTAACCTTTGGTTGAATCATGTATTCTTGAAATTTATTCTTGACACCATGTTTTCTTTTTATAATAACTTCATTTTATACTTAATACTTCTAAATACTTGATCACCATTTGCATGATTTAATATTGCATATTGAAACTGAGAAGAGATGCATGCATAGTTGATCTTGAGAAAAGTGACATAAGTTGCATTGCAAATACTGATATACTATATGGGCTTTTGCAATCTTTAAAGATGTAGATTAAGCTTCACACATGATTACATATATTATTCACATAGAGATATAATGAATAGATATATGAGCACAATTTTAATGTAATTGGGAGGGAGCATTAAATATCATTGCTATCTTAATTGTATTATGATTGAATATTATATATAAGAAATTGAAAGGTGGTACATAGGAATACCTATGTGTAATAAAAAATATCATAGTATCTCTCTTTATTGAATTTAATCTTATTTTAATATAATTTCCACAGTAATTAGTCATTTGGTTAATTAATTAGTCATCTCCTCATTTAATTAGGTTGTTTAGATAGTATTAGGATACGGCTCATTTTGGTATTAGTAAAAAATCAATTCTTCTAGAGACGATACTCGATTTGCCATTGTTATGATATTATAGACTGCAATTTAACACAATACTCCTGTCAAAACCTGTCCTAGATAGGAGGTTCCAAAGCTACCAAAAAATCATTGCACCAAACTGAGGGCAATAAAGGAGTGATTGACTTCGGTAAATTGCTAGGTGCAAATTTGATTTAAGGATTCGGTATATTATTGGAAGGAGTGGATAAACATATTGGAAACCAGGTATCAATCTTGGAGGATTCAGCTTTTGTGAAATCCTTCATCAGCTTGAATATTTTGTCACATTCCCCAAACCCTAATTTTGAGTGTATAGTACTTAAACCAATCTGAGAATTCATATTTAGAAAAATCCCCAAAGTTAGGTCCATATATAAGCCACTATAGCCACTTCAATGGGATCTTTCATCCTAATCAAAGGAGAAATTACCGAACGTTTAGCATTCCCTCATGCTTGGTGCCAACGAAGTCTAGAAAGAACTAGCTCCTGCTCTTCAATCAACAAGAAATTTGAAATGGACATCAAAAAAATAGCATGTCCAGTTCAAGGTGAGCAAACAAAAATTCTGTTGAACATAATTGAGTCTATGGTGATCAAGTTTTTACAGCAGCAGCAATTCAATCTTGCCTGCCCCTGCATGTTAACAGGGCCAGAACATGTGTGGGTGCATGGCTGCATTCATGTAACCAGTCCCTGGCTCATTCTGCAGTTCTAATTGATGCCAGTTGCTATAAATAATACCACTTCACAAACAGAATGGTGAACAAATTCTTAGAAAAGACATCAGAAAAGAAAATTGGACGATGGTCATACCAGGCTCCCTTGCATAGAAAGAGATGTCAAATTTCTAGCTTGAATGAAATATTGCTTGACTTTAAAAGGCACAAGTCAAAAAAAATACCTTGAACAATAATGCACGATGACGGGCCAATCCAATTGTCAAAGAACCAAGAGGCAAAACCATACTTCCAAGTGTTGACCTTAAACTGTAATTAAGGCTTTTCCATGCTCTCAGCAGATTGTCCAGATCTCCAACTGGTCCACCCATAGATTCTGAAACAAGATTAGCAAGCATTTGCACTAACTCACCACCCACATAAAGAAGCGACTCCGACCTTGCCTTTACAGACAAAATCATGGCCTTCTGCTCAAGCTTTAGCAGATTAGAATCAGCAGCTCTATTGACCAAAACTGCTTCCCAACTGATACCTTCCGAAACTGGTGTTCCTTGCAGATCAACAAGGGAAGGAAAACTTGAAGTTGACTCATTGATTATACCATAGAGGTCATAGAAACCATCCAGGATCTTGTCATCATAGCTAAGAGCATTATTTTTCTGTGAGGCACCACAAAATCTATGATATCAGATAGGTTAGAAAGAAATACATATGTGTGAGAAGGAAAAACCAACTGCTAGAATTTCAATCTCACACAGCCTCGCTCATAAAGTTGCCCATGATTTTCAGAAAACCCTTCCATATGTGAAGTGGAGGAAATATTAAGGTTTAAAACAGAAATGAAATCAAATAGCAGTGATATCATGCTCAGCAGATAGTAAATCCAAGGAATCATCTAGATCACAGTTCCCCGAAGGATTGGGCTCTCAAAGTGTATTAATCACTTAATCAAATATGAAAAAAAACTGTTCTCCAGAGTACAAAAAACAATTACAAGGCACTAAAATATTTACTTCAGTAAATCTAATGCTCGGCTGGCCAAATACGATATTGTCCTTTTGAGCAAATGAAGCACTTCTTTGAAAGAAGAAAAGTTTGATAAAAATGGAATGTCAAAAGGGATAAAAACAAGCATACAAAGAATCAAGCATGCATATTCATTGACTGGAATTGACATTTCATAACGGGATATTAGCTAGAAGGCAGAAGACATCTCAGCACTTCAAACATATTGGGTCACAAGAACAAATGAGGACTCACAAACAGCAGAAAAAATAGCACCAGTAATAAGTAATTAACCATCGAAAGCTTTACTATCTGTTCCCCGAAATTCATCAACTGAAATTCAAATTGGTACAAGCATTTAATGCAGCATTGGCAGAGGAACAGCAATTATGAGAGGAATCCTAATCGGATTTCCGATGGGGAATCCAATGTAGCCACCCTTCATCATCCAGGGAGGGGAAAATGGGTAAAATTAGATAGATCATCATCCTAAAGCAACAACACCGCTTCAATGCCTGGGTACATAATTGAATATACAATGTTCTGCACCCTGGATGTGGTATCATTGGGTTAGTACCATTAGGTTGGAAACTTGGAACATAGGGAACTTAATAGGAAGAGCACAGATATGGTTAGCATGATGAGATGAAAAAGATATTTTGTCCCTTCCAAGCTTACTACTTATTATATTTACGGACAAGCCAGGTCTTGAACTTGAAGAAGATCTAATACTGTTGAGTTCCGAGGTCGGGTTCGTTTCAGTTTGAGGTATTGTTTGTTTTGAAAGTAGTGGGACGTATCTGGTGGCTAGCACTGTCCTATATGGTTTTATCCTTGAAAAGGTACCTCCAATGGAGAATAAAGTCTTCCTGCTTATAAGCAAAAATCCACCTCTTCGATCAACCAATATAGGACAAGCCACCCTCACAATACTGGCCCCAGTGAAGAGGTGGTGATGTTATATTAGGGGCACCTACAAGGATACTCATGGACATTGCCAAAGTTAAGTTTCGAGATCAGACCAATTCCTGTTCAAGGTAATGTCCACTTTGGAGAAAGGCATGGGATGTACACGGTCAATAGCCCTATCCCGCATGGTTTTATCCTTAAAAAGACACCTCTAATGGAGAGCAAAGCCTTCCAACCTATAAGCAATAAGCCACCTCTTCACTCAATCAATGTGGGACAATCCACCAACACAATATATACAAAATTATCTATTTTTGAAATAAGAATTAGACGCAACTACCGTAATCATGAACATTAGTCGCCAAAGGTATCTATCCAGCAGTAAACCCTTTATATTCAATATCAACTAAGTTCCAATCTTGAATCTTGTTCACATAATGTTTACAAAAAGCTAAATGAGCAGAAGAAAAATCTAGGAAAACCAGATATAAACTTAAGTACACTGACAGAATGATCAACACAAAAAATAGGGCGAGTATACCTATAAATAAAAATTTCATAAAGTAAAATTATAGAGTAGGAGAGAGTCACAAAAGTTTAGTTGCCCTTAGGGAAAGAAATAATAGATATTGCTTTTATCCGTAAAACTTGTTATAGCTCATGCTCCTCAAGTAAGCTTTTGAAAATACTTAAAAGACATTTATGAATATATTCGTAACAATGTGAAAAGAGAGATACGAATGATAAATTCTCAGAAGGAAAAGAGGGGGAAAAAAAAAGAAAATCAGAGGTTACATGTAGAATCTGGACATTAAAATAACAAGGATTAATGTGATTGGTATATGATCTTCGAATAGTTGAAAATTGATTTAAGAAAAGAGATTAAGTTCATAACTTCAAGTGGATCAAACAACGTCAATCAAATTAGTTTAAACGACAAAATCTAATGATGTAACAGACTCTGGTGTCAGGTAAGGGTGGTCTACACACACACAGACAAAATGAAAAAAAAAAAAAAAAAGATGTCATCAAAGGTTTGATGAACTCATATAATGAACTTCAGTTACCTTGCACTAAACTAGGACTAAAGCTAGAGACGTGAGTAATTTATAAACCTAGTAGGGCAAGGAGAATGATCTAAGAACTCAGTGGTAAAAGATATATAAAACAAAAAATGGCAGTACATTCATAAAAAAATAGATAAAATCACGATAATGAAATTATTTTAATAAAGTATGAGTTGAAAACAAATTCAAGGCCTAAATCTTGAATGCATCCCTAATGACAATTAGGAAACAAATAATAAAAATTATATGTCTAATTACCCGACAAGACAGAGAGATTAGGCGGATAATCATCTGAATCAGGGAGGAGGAACGCTATTGATCAAAAGGGAGAGTGGAGAATCATCTGACATACTGAGCGAGAACAGTAAAGAATGGGGATTACATGAGTAGAGAATCATCTGACATAGGAGGAACGCTATTGATCAAAATTATGTCATTACGTGGGGATGCAACTTGCCAAGCTGGGGCGAACAACGGCCATAACTGATTAGGAATGTAAAGGGCTTCTTTCAAAAAGAGCCCGAGGAAATAAAGAACTATCGATGTTGAGGAAGTTTAACCACATCATGGCCCGTTCCAAGCTCATATAAAGAGAGGGTTGGTGCGGAGGTCCAGCAAGAAGTTTAACCAGACCGTAGCCCATTCCAAGCTCGGATAAAGGGAGGGTTAGTCAGGTATTCAGCAGCCAACTTAGAACTTTGCCAGACCTACCAACATAGATTTAAGGACTGAATTACTGTTTGGCCATTCCTAATTGTGAAATGTTGTATCATCTGAGTACAATGAGAAGAGCATTAGAACTGCTGGATTGTAGTTTTGGTATATTGCAAAATCAGCAAGGGCTACCACATCATGGACTGGTGTAGTTAAAGAAGTAAGTCAAAGACAACAGAATTCCTCTGGTTATATGGAGCATTGATACCTTCACCGGTAAGCTTATAAAAGTAGCAAATACTACTATTAGAGAAGGAAGATCAACAAAAGTTGCTGGAAGAGAAAGCAAGAATATCAAGAGGACATGTCACATATTACGGTATCATGGAAAGAGAGGGCTAAGAATAATGATAGCATAATTGTGGATAAGAAACTAAAAAATAATGTCACAAGTGTGAAGAGAACAAGATATTCAAATGTTCTTTATTAAAATGGTTGTAGAAGCGAAAACTTAATATTATTTCAGCTTATGCACCACAAATAGGTAGGGGTAAGATTTACAAGAAAATATTTGAGGAAGAATTTGACAAGGTGAATCAAAGAATCTCTAATAGGGAGTTGATTTTTATAAGAGGAGATCTAAATGACCATATGGGAGAGGATATTAACAGGTAAGCAAGCTTACATGCAAGTTATGGTTTTACGGAAAGAAATTGATGGAAAGGACATCTTATAATTTGGTGTGGCATATGATCATATGATGACCAACATGTTCTTCAAGAAGAAAGAGGAGAATTACATTATTAACATAAGTCTCATCAATGACTACATCAAAGTTACAAAATAAATGCATAATGGTGCAATGACTTCTTTGAGGACCAAATCAGGGAGAAAAGACTTGATTTTAATTAGCTTGCACCTAAGATCATCTCCGAGTCCGTATTTGCTTCTGTTGCCCCGGCAACGATGAACTAAAGATGAAAATTGAAGAAAATGGGTCATGGTGTTTGTTACTTGCATCTGACACAGTGATGGTGGAGGACACAAGGGAATGAATCAAAGCTAAGTCAACACTTTGGACGTGACTTTAGAAACCAAAGGTTTCAAAATCAATAGGATGAAAATCAATTACATGGAATGAGATTTAGCTTGAATGAAAAAGACTTGATGATTTGAGAGGTGAGGATTGGGTGGAAGCCTACCAAAGAGGGAATTTCGAATATCATAGTTCAATGATCTAGAAAAATGAGACGATCGATGAGGATAGTACCCACCATATCAAATAGGTTAGTAGACAAGAGCCTAATGGATCCTATGTTGAGGAAATGACACTCAGACCCACGAACAATTGAAGGGGGGAATATGTATTTCCACACAAAAGCACAAAATAGAAAATTACAACTTTAATACACATAAAAAATTACAAATCTAAATTCTCAAACATATACCATCACTCATCATCATTCACATGCATATAAAATAAATAATAGTGAAAAAAAAGTAGAAAACACAATATAATGGCGAATCGAAAAGTCATGAACACATATTTAGATAAAAATCCTCCAAACTATGAGACACCAACTAAAAATCCATTATATTAGAAAATTTAATTTACAAACAGAGGTGCTAACCCCAAGTCGATTGACACTAAAAATGTAACTATCTAAAGTTCTCCTTTAATATGCAAACTCAAAACTACCCAAACAACTTCCGGTCTTCCATTAACTGAACTCTTTCAATTGCAAATGACACCTCAATTATATGTAGATGCCACACAATGAAACTTCATACGATTGCAAGCAAAGAACTATGGTTTAGAACTTAGGAGAGAGATTTCAAGTCATTCAAAGCACACATGATCAATGAAGAAGATTTCTCAAGAAAGTGGTAGTTCTTTCAAATCAAAAGGGATGCACTCCTAAGCTCTCAAACAAAGCTCTCATATTATTCCTTGCAATTCTATCATGAAGACTTAGTCTGAGTGAGGTTAAAGCTTTAAATTCTTAATGTAAGTATCGACCAAGGTAATTCATTGTAGTGGGAAGTAGGCAAAAAACTGGTTTCTTCTCAAGCGAAAATAGTGCACAAATCACATGAAACATCTTTTTTCCATTCTACAGCTCAAGTGTCTGTCACGTTGGCATCATGAGCTAGCTCTCAAATACTCTACAGCTTGAGCTTTTGACATGATGGTATCATGTGCTAGCTCTCTCGTACTCTATGGCTTGAGCGTTTGACATGCTAGTATCACGCTCTAGCTCTTAAGTACTCTACAGTTTAAGCACACAAACACACAGCCATCGAGCTCTCGGGCACAAATCTACTCCAGCAACAGTCAAATGAAATTTAGAAATAGAATTTTGCTCGACTGAAAGACATGCAAACCTCAAACAAAAATACTCTATTGAAATTTTTGCACGAGCAAACCTTGATAGAAAATAACCTCCCACACAACCAAATTAGCCTCCACTAAATACACACAAGGCTAAATAAATATAAGAGACTTAATGTACAACACACTATCATGAAAATTGTCAACACTAAAGACAAACCTAACATATGAAATCTAAAATTCCCACTCAAGATAATGGAAAATATTATAAGGTGACTAGTGGGCCAACTATGCTGTATGGAGCAAGCAATTAAACAAGTACTGACATGTCCAAAAAGAAAATAACAGAAATAAAGATGTTAAGAAGGATGTGTGGTCCGACAAGTAGGGATAGGACTCGTAGTTATATTACACTGGCTAAAGTTAGAATGATGTCAATGGAAGAAAAAATTAAGAGAGACAGGTTTGAGTTAGTTTGGTCAGATGAAGCAAATACCACTTACGCCTCGTTTGGTTACCGGAATAAAGGAGGAATGGAATTCCTATTCCCGCGGGAATAGGAATTCCATTGTTTGGTTGCTTTTAAAACCGGGAATAACGATTCCCAGGGAATCGTTATTCCCGATTTTATTGGAATAATAATTCCCACCAATTTGGTGGGAATTATAATTCCAGGCGTGCACCACTCTCGCTCACTCTCTCTCTCTCTCTACGATTTCTCTTTTCCTTCCTCTTTTTTTTCCTTCGCAAACCAGCTTCTCTCTCGCGCCCTATTCTCTCTCTCGTGCTCAGATCTCTCTCTCTCGTGCTCAGATCTCTCTCTCTCGCTGCGATTTCATTTCTTGCATCTCTAGAAGAGGTCGCTGGCTACTGTCGATCGAGCTCCTTCTGCTTCCACCGGTCGCTGGCTACTCTCTCTCGAATCTCTGTTCGTTGCTTCCAACTGCTTCCAAGTTTCGGCCAGTTGAAATTGTTCAAAAGGTAAGAAAATTTTTCGTTTGACAGTTCGATTTTTCTCAAAATGTTGAGAATTTCTCGTTATCCCTAAATTTCTGTTATCCCTAATTTTCTGTTATCCCCAAATTTTGCCTGCTACAAACACACATTTCAGATTTTCGTTATCCCCAAATTTTTCATTATTCTATTTTTACAGAATGAACATTTTGTGAGGAGTATGTGCTTGTGTGGACTGGGTGTGTGTGGGTGAGAGGCGAGGATATGCTGGGTGTATGTGTGGGTGAATGGGTGTGTGTGTGTGGGGGGGGTATGTGTGGGCAACTGGGTGCTGCCTGCTTCAGCAGTGTGTGTGTTGTGTGTGGAGTTGGGTGTGTGTGGAATTGGGTGTCTCNAATATATAAGGGTAAAAGAGTCATTTTCATAAATTCTCATCTTATTCCTCGTATTATTCTATAAACCAAATAAAAGAATATTAATTTTTAACTTATTCCATTTCCACAACCAAACACAGGAATTACAATTCCCAAATCTATTCCCACCCTATTCTATTCCCTGGAATAACTATTATATTCCCACCTTATTCTATTCTACCAACCAAACGTACCGTTAGAGAATCGGTTTTGCTTTCTTTTCCTCTAGATAGCAAGATGTCTCACTTTGCCTCGTATTTAACTTGCCCATATATTCAGCAGTGGTTCGAATTGACTAGATGAAAAACATAGGTATAAAAGGGATAGAAGTAGGCCAAAAGGGTTAAAAGGAGACCATAAATCATGATCTTTTCTTTTGAAGCTACTTAAAGGAATATCTATGAAAGAGCTGAATGGTGGTGAATCTGGCTAAAACCACTTAGTGGAAAAAGGCTTAATTTCGTATAATATGGTCAGTAAAATTTTAGTAACATAGGTCTATTGGGTCATATAATGATGCCATGGAAAGAACTATTGACTAAAGACTAGAATAACAAATTAGCATATTGAAAACCCTTTGAATTTATGCTAATGAGACAACAGTCACAAAAATACTAAGCAAGTTAATAAAAAAAAACAGAGAAAAGAAAAACCCTTTATGTATGATATTTAAGAAGGGCGTGATAAGATACCTAACAAAATTTCTTGCATATGGTTTTCCAGCTACCCTAGCTTTGTGAAAAGTACAACGTACACTCTTCCACTTGGGAAGATGTTAGGGCCCCTGCATCGTGCAATGCAAGCCACCAACCTAGGCCATGGGCCTTCTTGATCGGCCATTAATCCCATCCGGGTAAGTAAAAGTCAGCTTAGTCCTTATGTCCTTGCTGTAGCTGTAGATCGACTTCATAAACACATCCAAGATGAGGTTCCATGGAATACAGTGCTTGCAAAGATATGTTCGAAACTTTGAATAGATTAAAAACAACAGAGTAGAGTGAACGTCAGAACTGTGAAGCTTTTGAATCTAAAGAAGTTTCCTTGGAGTTATTCTACACAAGTTATAAACAAGTATATGTCTTATTTGGTGAATAGTGATTATTACTACTATGTGGGTTCTGGTATACACTCATAACATGAGAAATGTTTTGCACGCTAATCAACTAGTCATAATAGGGCTCATGATCAAGCTTCTCACTTCCTGCAAGAACAACTGTACACTACTCTCTACATTGAAATATACCTATAGAAAGGTGCAAGGAAGAAATGCAGTTGTATTTTCAGATAGGCTTTCAGTAAATTAGAAACAACAAAGACTCAAACTTGTAAAAATAAATAAATAAACCGAAAATCTGAGCAGTTTGATGCCATGAACCAAATATAAAGGAGGCAGCCAGGTGCATGAAATTCCTTCCATGCATAAGGTTTGGAGAAAGATCGAACCACTTTTAAATTTGTTATATGCCATCTTCAATTACATTATGTAAAAGGTTGTTTTTACTACTTGAACCCATGACCACAGATCATATGGTGACAATTATATCCTTCAGCCCAAGAGTAGGCAGATATGGTCACAACAAATTAATATAATCAGCTCAAAAAAAAGTCACAATGCTCGGGCAGCTTAATCACAAAGTATGCTAGGAGGAAAGACATGGAGCATCTGATTGTATACACTATACAAAGGTAAAGATATTCAATAAACAATTACAATGAGCCTCAACGGTGTCAAACATAAAAATTGACCGAAACTAATTCGAGGGGCACAACTTCTTACCCAATATCTATATGCAACAATTTCTGCTAGAGCATTGTCAGATGGGCAAGCACCCAAACTAATCTGCTTGACTTCTTCAATCCGAACTGCCTCAGGATCTTCCCTAGCACTCATTTCCATAGCAAGCTGTATTTGATACTCCTCTATAGCAAGATCCTTTGAAGTGCTAGACACTGAATTGTGGCCGGCTACCTCCAGAACATCATCAAAGCTGTGGCCACTACTGCCACATTCTGATTGCTCAATTCCCTCAGTCTGCCGACTAGAGCTACTATTTCTTTGAGTCACTGAGTTAAACCAACCTACCAGAGATGAAAACGGCTTATTCTCATAATGATGCTGCAAAGCCACATCCAATTTAACATTTTCTCTGGATGAATTTGACCCTTGTTTGGCTTCAACCTGCTTATTCCGGGCGATAGTATTCAGCTTCTTCAAAAGTTTCTTCATATTACTTTGGCTATGATTGAATCATAAATGCTAAAGAAATAAAAATCTGGCCATATACACCTCCATTTTCGCAGACCAAGCATGAACCCCACCCCAAGTAATAAATTGAGACGGACAGACAAGAAAGAAAACCCTTCTACCTTTTCCGTTTAACAATCCACACACCACTAAGTGGAGGAAATAATCCTCGTACGTCAATCCAACAGCCCCAGAAACAATTCCAAGCAATAAGTAGTTCTGTTGGCTCAATACCAAACACCCTCCAAATACCCAAACTGCAAGGGTCACCCGCGTTGCCACAAATAGCAATGATCCAATTTTCAAGATGACACAAATATAGCAGAATTCAAAAATACCAATTTCTTTTTCCTTCTCTCTGATCGGCCAAACATCAAACAGATGAACTGCAGTAGCAAACGTAGAGAAAACTGTTCGAAATGGAGGGTTGAACTGACGGCAATTGAGCTTCTTTTTGGTAAAGAGAGAGAGAGGTTTACGAACACAAGTCGAGGAAGAAATCAATAAATTAATAAATAAATAGTCTAGTGGGGGCATAATGAAGGGGAAGGTAAGCATATGCTGCTGAGCCTGCAGTGAGACAGCTTGGACGACCAAGTGGAGTGGACCGACTACAATTCAAGACCCTCGTAAAGGAGATGAAAACGTATCGGGATGCGTCTTAATATTGAATCAGTACTCTGTATATATGAGGAATATTGGTTAGGAAAAACTCCGTCATTGTTTAGCTTGAATTGGAAAATGAAGATTTCACATAAATTCAGTGTTGTTGAAGTTTACATTTCCTTCAAATGGCATTTCCAATTTAATTTAAATTTAAAATTTTTGGTCAATTCTAATCAAATGCATCCAATTAACATTAAGAAACAATTCACCCTCCTTTGCATTTTCCTTTCTCCCTCTTATTCAATTTTTAGATTTGGCTTTTTTTCCAATTGATAATCTATCAACATGACCCACCATGAGAGAACCTTTATTGATCGTACTCCCTTATTCATTTCATTTTTAAGACAAATGATATCATAGTTGCACTAAACAAATTAAACGTAATTGGTCCTATAAAATAATTATTGTATATAATATCTGGCAATTGTTTTTGAAAAGTTTTTCCTTGCTCAGTAAGTTAAGCTTGAGATAATTTCAGCTCAAAGAAATATTTGTAGTTTTGTAGTATAAAATATTTGTACGCAAAAGAAACAACCCATGATTTAAACTAGCTTTTGAAAAACTCATAAGATGGAGGTAAAAATGTTTTAGATTTTGGATTATTTTTGTGTGTGTTATTCCGTTATACAAGTTGAAATTTGTCTCAAACGTAAGTAGAAAAGTTTATTCAATGTTCAAGCTAGAATTCTTGTAACGGAATGGGCCTACCCTTCTAAGGCCCTCCGTTAATAAACATATAAACCTAAATTTCTACTAAAAATTAGGTAGAGTCTCTCCTAATAGTGGAGAAAACTCGTATTTATATCCAGTAATTAAAACCTAAAATTTATTCCCTTCATATCCATATCGCAATCAAACTTTTATAATACATCCACAGGATCATTATATTAACGTCATTTCATTTATGGCTTCAGTATAATACTCCGAACTATAACTTGGGGTTAAAAGAGAGATGCCTTCTAAAAGCCCATATGAACCCGCGATTTGTACATGCGAAAACATAACTATATCCACAACAATATATATATCATGTTATGTTATCATTTTACAATATTCATATAAAAATATAAACATTTTCTTTATGACATACATTAATACAACTACAATATCTCTAGTTTTCAAAATTCAGCAACTATTCCTTCAACTAAGTCCTATCTTCACACTTTTTCGTCTAGCATCAATTCATAAGAGTTATCTAGAAGGAAAAAGTAGCAGAATGATGAACAATAAATTCAGCAAGGTACCATAACCTCAAAAGCATATAAATTTTCTTGTAAAATATATTATAAAATTGAGATCAAGAAAATGCTTCATATAAACAATACAAATGATGCAAAGCATGAAGTAATGCACAAACGGAAATCAGTTTAGTCTTGTCTTCGTTCTTTTTACTTTATCTCTATAGATTTATTCCATTTATCACTTATCTTGATGAATCAGTGCTAGTTGACTCTACTAGCAGAGTGAGCGAAAAATTGATGATAGATTGTATTACTCCACGCAATCAAATGCCATAATTCTTCATTCTTTCATCATCATGTATCATTTCATATTCCTTTCATGCTTTCTTCTCATTTCAGGGGCCCTTCTTTCACATTCACATATCATTTCATAATTCCTCCTTATTTATATCCTGAGGACTAGGATGATCTTAGATTCATAATTCTTGATTCCTTCATTCTTATTCATGTAGATTTTTATAATTTCTCCTTATTTACATCCCAATGATCATGATGATCTTAGATTCATAATTCATATCCTCCATAGTAACGCCCCGAAAAAGGCAGATCACATATCATTCCGTGGATGGAGTTATCCTCGATTATCGCTGTAACTTTCTAAGGCTTGCCAAGAATATCACTTGCCTCGTTAAGCGATCAAGGTACTGGGCCAGGGTATCCTCGAGTTTTCACTGCAATATTCGTGGCAAGCCAAAGAATGTTACCTACTGAACAATCTCTGGTCCAATTTTTTATCCAAAATTACATAACGAAACCTTCATTTTTTTACTTCTCAAAGCACTTTCTCTTACATTCTTTCATCGTTCAGACACATTTTGGGATCCTCGGTATTGTTTAATAGTATTACTTTTAACAATTTTGCGAATAATACATTCATTAGCTTAACTACTTCACAATATCATATTCCCATATCATAATTTATTTTCCGTATTTTTCATGCCTAGGGTTTCATGAATGGTGCACAGGTGGACTTTGGACGCGTAACACTAAATATACATTGAAAAGCAAGCCAACCTTTTCCAATACCCATGCAAAATCATACAATGATTCATAATATCATAAAAAAAATAGAAAATATGTGGTATTATATATAAATCTTAAAAGAGGAATACTTTAAAGTGAGGTAACAGCAGTAATAACGAAAACGAACAGTCAGGGTACTCTTGCCTTTGATTGATTTACTGTTTTCCTGACTCTGATTTGGTCAAAAGTTACTAAAATTTTCTCCTCCTTTCTTTTTCCCCTTCTCCTTCCTTCCCCTCTTCTCCCTGCTGTCGCGAGCCTTCCCCGTCTTTTCCCTTCATTTTTCCCATTTTATACACGAAATAAGTCGTTGGGAACTTTCTAAAATGCACTCAAGCGCCGCTCGAGTGTCCGTCAAGCGCCAAGGCACATCGAAGATTCGCATTGGAGCACTCATCGAGCACACTTCAGGCGAGACATTTTTCTAAATGCGCTCGGATGGTGCATCGGGCATGACTCGGGCACAACTATTCTGTTAAATGCGCCCGGATCGCGCCTCAGGGGCGCCCATTCTGTTAAATGCACCTAGGTGGCGCCTCGGGCACGACTCAAGCACGGCCATTTTGTTAAATGTGCTCGGGTGTCGCCTCAGGCGTGCCCATTCTGTTAAATGCATCCAGGTGACGCCTCACACGCGGAGGCCCTAAAGCTTATTTTTGCTTCTGAATTGAATTTTTTCTCATTTTTCCTTAATCCATTTTTTCCGTACTTAATTATATTGACTCAATGACTAAGAATTACCGAATTTCGGAGCCTAGGTCGTTACAATTCTCCTAAGCGAAGGCCACTTTTAGTAGTGCAGTTGAATCACGACTAGTACACATAATAGAAGCATATATGAAAAATAAAATGTTCACGACTGATTCATACAAATGAGTGTGCGAGTTATTATTACTCGAATACTAAACACGTTCTAAGAGAAAATTTTTCTATTTTATATAGGTGTGACGGAACGGATTTTTTTTTTTTTTTGGCATTCCACCAACGATCTTCTAGAACTGACACCAAGTTTCGATGATCTAGTCCGGGCCGATCACTCCTTCCAATTCACAAGATCATAGATGTCATCTATGACTCATACATATTAGTCATCAAATATATAGTGGAAGCCAATCTAACATCCTGCTAAAACATTCATATTCATTCCCATAAAACTCATTCCTGAATACATATTGCCATGAACGTCTAATCACAAAAGTTTATCAATTCTAACAGATCATTACATTAATTACTTCTTTGTGGTGATCGTCCAAAAAGTGCTTTTGAATCATTATAAACCCTTCAGATAGGCTCTGGTCACTCCGTCTCGTCAGGTAGAAGTTCTAAATTTCTATCTGATGGGGGAGAAAACAGAAAACAGTGAGTCGGAGTTCAGCAATGTACATACAGTTTTTTCATAAAACGTTCGTACTGTCAACAGTTACAGATACATATACAGAATATCATTTGGTCGGAATCATGCAGAACACTTAAAACGGTTAATGCAGGAAATCATGCATCATATATATCTCATTCGGTAGCATTTGGTCGGACTATACAAAAGCTAATCAAAAAGTCAGAACAGATAATGTTTGAGCATAAAATAAGGCCGGTCACAACTTAACTTCTTTTATTTATTGCTTAACGGAAGGGGGCTTTAATTGAGGATACATTGTGCACATCTCCTCACAATCACGACAATATCTTCTTGTACAAAGCCCCGAAGACGACTCTCACTTCCTCCTTGTATAAAGCTCCGAGGACGGCTATCACTACCTCCTTATACAAAGCCCCGAAGACGGCTATCACTACCTCCTTGTACAAAGCCCTGAAAACGGCTCTCACTTTAATTATCCTCAATTATCACCTTAAGGTCCTAAGGCATGTCGGAGAACCTTGTCTCCCAATGTTAAGGTCCGAACTTATTTGTTTAATCATAAAGCCGATTCACATTTTCTTTGTTCATTCCGGATGGCCATATCACAAGCGGGTTTCAAAGTTTCGGTTCAGATGCCGATTTCAAATCATAATACAAGGCCAATTTCAATTATAATATAAGGTCGGTTTTAAAAATTACAATGCAAATACCAATTTCAAAATCAAGATACAAGGCCGATTTCGAAATCACAGTGTAAATGTCGATTTTAAAATTACGATTCAAGGCCGGTTTCAAAATCACCACGTAAATGCCGATTTCAATTGTAATACAAAGCCGATTTCAATTATTCTTGGCCGATTTTAAAATTATAAATACAAGGCCGATTTTAATTATTCTTGGCCGGTTTCAAATTAATATGCAAGGCTGGTTTCAAATTAATATGCCAGGCCGGTTTTAAATTAACGTGCAAGGCCAGTTTTGATATTTACTTAAGCCGATTTCAAATTATATTATAAGGCCGGATCCAATTATTTTACCAATCAAGGCCGATTTCAAATTTGGATAATACAAGTGACATACAAGCCGGTCTACTTTCTCATTTTCATGTACTCCAATTCAAATATGAGTTTAGTAGAAAGTAGAGGACAGAAGCAAGAAAGCATGAATTCAAACCAGAATACAGCTTATCAAACAGTAATTAAAACGGCATGCATTTAACCTAAATCGGAAGGAAAAACTGACAGTTTTTAAAGCTGAAACTTTGAAGACGAAAGTGTATTTGCAAAGCATGAACTTTAAAAATTGGGCACACTTGCAACGAACTTAAAAAGAATGATCGTCCGAAGTACACTTGCAATATTCTGAAGTTAAAAACAGAATATACTTTTGTATTAAACCATGAATTTAAAAGCAGGGGGTACACTTACCTGACAGTCGTTCGCCCACCATTACAGGCTGGAAGCTTTCTCTCATTCTCTACTTCTTGCTGTTCTTTTTGTCGGTCACTCATACTTACTTCCTCGATCAAATTTGAGTATATATAGAGGAGAGATTAGGTGGAGTAAGTGGGGTAAGCTGCTTACTTTGGTACTTCTTCTTAGACGTTAGGTGGGAGTAAGTAGTCTAAGCTGCTTACTTTGGTACTTCTTCTTAGACGTTAGGTGGGAGTAAGTAGTCTAAACTGTTTACTTTGGTACTTCTTCTCAGACGGCCAATGAGGTGGTTCACTTGCTTTATTTAGTTCAGGTCTAGTTGGGTTCTAACTAATTAGTAAAGTTAGTCCTTATCTTTAGTTGCCCTTAATTTATTCCAGTCAACTCTTTGGTTGGTCAATATTTTGACGGCGGTCAATATCCGGTCAACATCACAATTTCAAGCCAGTCAATATTCTAAAGCCGGTCAACCTTACAAGTTCCGATCAACTTTATCTATTCCGGAATTCAAACAGTCCGGCCTTCTGTGGTACAAACTACTCCAATTTTAAGTGGCATAAGGCCACTCCGATATTGAAAGGTATAAGCCACTCCGGCCTCAAGATTTTATTATACTTTTGGTTTTAATATTTTATTCCGATTTTAAGTCATCTTTTGATTTCGAAATCTCACAACAGGCGCAATGTGAGTTATTATTCCTAACAATTTAAGTGACGAGTTGAGAGAGATAGAGAAAAAGAGAGTGGATTTTGCCGATTCATTAACGTCTAATCATTTTTTATCGTCATAATTTTAGGTATATTATTTTAATTATTTTTAGA
>JAODPA010117486.1:0-18604 GCA_025585075.1 Nepenthes mirabilis
AAAAAAGGGAAAAAGAAAGGCTTCGATAGAACACGGAGTGGACAACGTGAGCTGCAGCTCTGCGTCGTCTTCTTCCAGAAGAGGGGTTTAGCGCTTTAAGGGTTTACAATTACATCGTAGTAGGCCTAAATACATACCAAAGAAATCAGTGATCTGCTTCGAGAAATAATATTGGGAAGCAAAAAACGTAACCGGACGGCGAAGAAATCTAACTATGTGGATGGGAAGATTGAGATCTTTACAGCAGATTCGTGGGTCTCGTGTTTCTTGTGGAGCTGTTTGCTCATCTTCCTCTCTGATTCTTAAAGAAACTTCGCCCCTCTCAAAGCCCTACTCACCTCGGCCTACTCCGCTGCTCCCAAATACCACCAGCATTCGTCTCTTCTCAAGCGGCCGTCGGTTTGATTACCCGGATAGGTGATTTGTCCATCATAATGGTTTGATAACTTCACTGGACATGCTTATTTTCCGTTTTTTAGTAACTGGCTTCTATTTTATTGATTTACCTTGTTTTAATTCTGTGTATTTTAATAGAATTTTTATGCAATGGATTATAGATTTTACGGGAATGGTTTTTTTTTGGCTGTGTTCAGTAAGTGGCTTCCAGTTTATCGAGTGAATTTCTTTTTGTTGTAATTTTTAACCGTGAATTGATTTTCGCCTTGTTAAGAATGCTTAGCCTCACTTATCTCCCTCCCCCCCGAACAAAGAAAATGAAAAATGCTTAGGCCTGAGAAAATGGGAGGAGAGTAGAATGCATTGAACAACACAGCTTGCTCTGGAAGAATCTATAACTTCCTTTAGTCCTGCTAGAAACTAGCAGCGGATTGTGCTTGCGTGTTCTGTGCATTAGCATGAGTATTTGAGTTATTATTGCATATATCTTGCTTCTGTGCCTTTTTTTGGCATACAATTTCCTTACATTTGACTGTTGGTTTTTGCATTGTTGGTTTTCTGAATCCGTTAAACATGGGTTGGTACTTACAGATATGACAGGAGAACGGCTATTAACTGGGGTATACGGATTGTCCCTGAACAAGAAGCCTATGTCATTGAGCGATTTGGAAAGTTTAATAAAGTTCTTGATGCGGGAATTCACATATTGGTGCCGCTTATTGACCGAATTGCATATATTCATTCCTTGAAAGAACAAGCCATTCAAATTCCAAATCAGGCAGCAGTTACTACGGACAACGTTAGCCTTCAAATAGACGGTGTTCTTTTTGTTAAGGTACCTGTCCTATTTCTCATAATTTCTTCGTGTAAAATTGTATTTGATTTTGTGAATCTATACCTAACACAACAATGCGAATTGTAGATTGTGGACCCGAAAAAAGCTTCCTATGGTGTGGATGATCCTATTTTTGCAGTAATTCAACTTGCACAAACAACAATGCGTAGTGCTATTGGAAAAATGACTCTTGACAAGACATTTATGGAGAGAGACACGTTAAATGCAAATATAGTGGTATGATACTTATTTGTGTTACCACAATTTTCCCTTCTCTTACTTTGGTTGCTGCCGCTCATTGGATATAGTTTCATTTGAGGCTCCCTTTAGAATCCCTGATTGTCTTCTCAACTTGTTTTCTATTTTTCTGTGATTAATTCTAAATTAAACTCTGCCTGCCCTTGGGATTTCACCTCTGGCGCTAGCTGGTCCCAAGCCTGGATAAAGGAGGGTTGTACTGTAAGTAGTCAACTGTAAGCACAATACTTTTTCTGTATTTCGACATGGATTTGATTAATAATATATTAACTCCACAAGCTTTCTTGAGTGTGGGTAGTTTAAGTGATAGAGTGCATACTCTTCCGCAAGAAAAATAAGGTACTTGTCTTCTTGGGCTATATGTGTGTGCATGTACCTGTGAAAGAAAGGATCTACGTGAGTTACTAACTCTTTGATATATTTCTTACTGAAAGTATCCCTAATCCTATTGATAACAAGTGTGACCAAATAATTCGGTTGGAGTAGTTCCCGAATCATACCATATAGTTTTGGCGACAACGAAAGCTGTAAAAAAGGCAGCAGTGATACTGCTGGAAAAGATAGTCCCAATGGTGCCCTTATGCAATCCTTTGTATGGACGTTGGGGCAAGTAAAAAGCAAGGTATTCTTAATTTTCTTATACTACTATTCATTTTCAGTTCCACTAAACTTGAAAAATAGTTCATGAACCTTGATAGGAGAAGAGGCTGTAATGAAATTTATCACTATGTGAAGTAGTCCAAGGATCACTTAGTGGTTGCATCATTCATGCGATCATTAAAGCTTTCTCATGACAGGAACATTTCATTTCATTGATGCTGGTATATTAGAAGATACCTTAGTTACTAGACATTTGAAAAGGAAAGAAAAGGAGGATGAAGAACATGATTGAATGACTGAAATAGTTATAGCATCAGAGAAGTACCTGGCAGTCATTATGATTGAGCTAGTAGATGATTTGTCAAACCTTCTTTGGTTTAATGTATTAGTTGACCAATTATATGTGAGAAGAATTGATGAGACTGCAAGGATATGTCATAAAACCTTCTACGGTAAGAAGACTCAACAACAAGATTAGTCAAGTTGAGAAACTTAACTAGATTCTCAGTACTTATATAAGAATTCTAGTTTTGTAATACCCATAATAGGTTTTTCTTGATAGATTTAGAGAGATACTAGTTTGGGAATAATGCAACTAGATTCGTCACTGGCAATATTAGGATGAAATAATTTCTTTTCATCTCATGATTGCATCTGATTATTACAGAAGAGACACACAAGTCGGTTGCTGATTGGCAACTACATATTATCTAAATAATTATAAGAAGGAAGTGGTCTATTTATATATCCCATTTCATTTGTATATTATTGTCATTAAGAATGCATGTATATTACTTCTAATTATACATGCTTCAAATATTTAGGCTATTCTTATTCTTGTGAAAGCACCCTTTTTAAACTTACCAAAGCCTCACCTCTTGTTCAGTCTCCTGGTGATAGTTTTTCTAAATACTTTGCAGGCCACTGCTAGACTTTGTGGGATGGAGGCAGTGCATGTCAATCGGGCTTGTAATGCGAGCCAAAAATACTAAGATTGTTCCATCTTTTCCATTGTTTACATATCAGTAGTAATCACTTCATGCATTTTTTTTTTCTTTTTCTGGGCAGCATGATCGATACATTAAACTGCCTTAGACGAGATTGAATTTGTAGTGTGTCACACTAAGTTGATCCCCCAAAACAGGCTTAGATATTGTTCTCTTTGTAGCTTTCTTAGCTCACATGTGGTTTATGGAGCGCAATCATAGTTAGTTTTAAGTTTTTCACATTTGAAAAAATATATAGAGACATTGTCTCTTACCAAACTAACCAAATATTCTCCTTGTCCTCCAACTCCACTCTTTTTCTTCTAAAACCATTTGGTTCCTGTAGGATTTTATTGCGTAGTTGTGCCATTTGATGCTCATTAACTTTAATTGAAGTTGTTTTAGGAGTCCATCAATGAGGCTGCTATGAATTGGGGTCTCATGTGTCTTCGTTATGAAATAAGTACGTAATGATTTTTTTTATCAATTTTTGTTTCTTCCAATCTACTTTTCATTGTAGTTATCTAATGTTTCCCCTTTTAATTTTATAGGGGATATCACTCCTCCTCGGGGGGTTAGAGATACTATGGAGATGCAAGCTGAAGCAGAAAGGAAGAAAAGAGCTGTTATACTCGAGGCTGAAGGTTACTAATTTATTATTTTTACCTCAACTTCCATTTGATATTGAGTAATTGTTGTATAAGGATGCTTTTAATCACCATGTCGTCACATATCAGGAGTGTTCTATTTAACTTCCTTTGTCTTTTTTGAGTCAATCAATGGTACAATCTTAACACTTATCCTGTCCTCCCCCCCTCCAAAAAAAAAAAGGAAAAAGAGAAAGACAATAACATCTTTACATTAGTAACACAAATCAGGTTTCTCTAACTAATGGATCCTTAAGTCCCTTTTATTTCTCCATTTTTATGCCACTTAAATGAGTCTCAATCTTCATATCCTGCACTTCAGCTTTCAATTTGTCCCCACTCAAATTCTTATCCATCTTAACATTACTTTATCCACTAAGTTTAGTTTTGTTGATATGCTGCTTTCTTTGTTGTCGATTTACTGTATACCTTTAGAGGTTCTTTAATTCAGTGTAATTTTCCCATCAACTTAGATTTGAATATACATGGATTGCTGTTTTGTGGTATTTCTCCACTTTGGTGGGATTACTATTACCCCTATATCTAATATCTTCTCTACTCTCATCGTCCTCTTAATAAGTGCTCCCAGTAATCCTAAGTAATACAAGCATTCATTGGTATATTTGCTATTACCCAGCCATTTTGTAGGTTTGGTTTAAATTGCTTTGTAGTACGAACTGTCAATTGTGTAAAATCCTTTTTTTACTAATAATTCTGCTTAGTATAAATAAATTTTATAACTTATCTTTTCAATTTCAGATTTTCATAAATGCAATAAGACCTTAGCTTGGATTTGCCATAAATCCTGTTTCTGTCCAAGGAGCTTGAATCACTAATTTATCATAATTTGGTTTTCCCTTCTCTATTGTTACTAGTTAGGATGGTATGACTTTCCATTATAACATCGGTGCATAAACTACAGATAATATTACAATCACCCGCATTAGTAATTAATAGTCTAGTGGATCCCTGTGCTTATGGATCTTAGTGGCTGTATATAGAGAATGAAAAGATGTAAA
Source organism: Nepenthes mirabilis (assembly GCA_025585075.1). Taxonomy (NCBI): domain Eukaryota; kingdom Viridiplantae; phylum Streptophyta; class Magnoliopsida; order Caryophyllales; family Nepenthaceae; genus Nepenthes; species Nepenthes mirabilis. The sequence continues at coordinate 4,742 of JAODPA010117486.1, forward strand.
ATGTAGGAATATTGGGGTGATATGATAGGCATTACTCTCAAAATCTTCAGTAGATTGTATAGAGGTCATCATATGAATAAATAAAGGCTTAAAAATACTTCAAGGCGACAAAATGTAGAGTGTCTCCAAAATGTCTGAGGAGGGCCGCAGAGAGCGTGGTTTTTTTTGTTTGAACTTGTGGCTGTAGGCCACAATGAAGAAACCTTATTATTGCACAAAAACTCTTTTTTTAAAAAAACACTAAATTTGAACAAATTTCCAAATTGGTTGCTCGACATTTTGGCACTTTGATCTATAAAATTTGTGTATTTGTAGGAAATTGGAAGGCCTTATTCTCATGTGGACCATAGATATAATGAAATCAGATAGTTCTAAAATTGCAGTTTATGTAGTACTTTTGTAGTTTTTCAATGTTGGAATATGATTTCTTATGGGCATACACAATTTTTACAAACCTTACACAACGAAAGAGAGAAATTGGGTCTGGGGGAGAATTGACATCCTAATGTGGATGGAGGGGTTCACGGTTCATAGGAACAGATTAAAGTTTAGTAATTCTTTATGCAGGAGAGCCATCAACTTATTTAGTTCTATAATAGACTTAATAGCTTTTAGGCATATGTTTTGAGACTACTGTAAAAGTTAGATGGTTAATCTTCACCGAGCAGCTTATTGAAGTTGTGTTTTATCTTTTTAATATGTTTCAATTCAGAACATTTTAGGAGCAAAAAGAGCTCTCGAAAGAAGCTGCAAATTTGAGCTTTTTCCAAAACAACTTTTCAAAATCAGTAACAAATGCTCCCTTTATAGGTTTGAATTACAGATGGAAGATTATTTGTTGGCTTATATACCACTATGACATTGATCCCCAACTCTGTACTGTGTTGGCTATGAACCTCTAAGTGACAAACTCACTAGATGATAAGGAGTGAGAGTATCTAGCCTTCTGTAGATTGCATAGATTTCGCCTGTAGAAAATAATTATAAGTTATTGGGCCTGGTGCATAGGCTTCTTCCTTGACCTACATTTGATCATCTTCCACTTTGCCTTTATAAGATTCAGTGATTGTATATGTGATGGGTGAGACTGAGGAAGAACTTGCAAGATTCTTATGCTATGAAGTTCAAAATTGAAACTTTTTCCTAAAATATGAGCTCAGGAAGTGGGCAAGAAGCCAATAGGGGGAATTTTTGCATGAAGAATCCATTTCTATGGTAAATTAGGGCTCCTCAAGAGAAATAGACCAAGGAATTTTGGATGGCTATGAAGAAAGGAGGTAACCTCGTTGGGATTATTTAATAATTAAGATGATGCCGAATAGGAGATTGCGTGGAAAAGAAATTTGAGGGATTTTTGGCTTTGGGAGTGAGAAGCACGCTCAATGTCCTTTCATTGCTCGGCCAATATTCAAAAAGATTGCCAAAATTCCTGGAAAAAAGTAGGATGGATTCACATTGGAGGAAATCGGATGCGGTTGGATATCTGCAACTATTACTAGAACTATATCAGGTGGCATTCCTTTGTGCTCCATGGAGAGGATTTGCATCTTAAATGTTTGGTTGAAATGTTTGAAGCTTAGTGGGAAGGGGAAATATTAGGGAAAGGAAAGTAGAAACACAATGGATTATGTTTGATTGCTTACAGTGCTTTGTTAAAGTTTTGGTCAATAGGAAGCTGTGAGGATGAGTTATGCCCGAGAGGAAGATGTCTTCATGAATTATTTTAACATTGCCTTAATTCTGAGAATGATTGATGATAGAAACATTATAGACTTCCCCTAGCATTGTTTGATGTGTCCATGAGTTTAGTGGGTTAAGTTATTTCTAATTGTTGGAAAAATGGTGGTATAAATGTGCTCTGTCACCACATTGCTTTTATGGAGGGAAGGGGATCTGGTTGTAAATCGATGAATAGATGTGAGATTAAAACTGCTAAGCAGGTATCCTTTGTAGACTAGAGATTGCTTGTGACCATTTTGGGTGCTATTTTGGTCCTCCGTGTTTTAGGCTCCTTGTGAACACAACAGTCAGTATTAGAAGTTGGGTAGATAAATGGTGGATATTTTATCAAATAATTTAAATGATTATTTAATTTTTATCATTCATTCGCCTAACTTTTAATCTTGACCATTAGGTTCACGGGGATTCTAAAATGTGAGAGGGCCTTCACAGCTTTTGATCATGTTAGTTGGTTTGTGTCTTATTATGATGGAAGGATGATATTTGGTGCTCTGAGGGAAGTTGATTTATATATCTCAATCTGTATCTCTTTTTTCTCTGCATCATTGGATGTCCTACAAACTTTTTCTTCCATCTAGGGGTCTTGGTAAGGCAGTGCATTTTCTCCACTCTCTTTCTATTATACATGGAAGTTCTTGCATTAAATCAGGTAGGATTGTTGGGGATGCCTTCAATGATGCATTTACAGTGTGTGTTATCCGTAGAGCATGGGAGCTCTTCAGTTGCATAAACTTTGGTTCTCACTTCCTTTATCTTTGGTGAGGTGAGCTGCCTACTAAAAAGCATGGATATTGATACAAGACATGGATGCGACAAATGCCAACTGGCTGACAAGTTTTTTTGTGAAAGGAGACACGTAATGGAGAACTTTATTGTAAATAATCAATAAAAATACATATTTCTTGATTCATCTTGAAAACATTCAGAGAAAGAATTGGTATGCAAGTAAGTAAATATAAATGAGTTATGTTCTAACATGCCTCACATAATAAAGAAAAAGAAGACGTGGGCCTTCATTTCAAATTATTTCTAATCATCAAAATAACCCTAATTTTCTTTAAAAATTATAAAATAGCCCAACTTGTCCAAAGCATGCCGGAGTTAAGAAGAAAAATAATAAAATATATTGACACATGTCAACACATTAGCCTGGGAGAGCTGCCAATGCTACATAGGCTTTCCATGAACACTAATTGGCTATTTATTTCCCTGGCTGGAGAGATTGCAATTTGTGGAAGGCAATGCTACCTGTTGCAGGGTATGATTAGTGTCGGGTCAAATAGGAATAATTAGTGGATATTCAAAATGGGAGGCGAGGGTTTCTTTCTAATGCTTTGATTTTCCTTGGCAAGGGAGAGTTGAATTGAGAGAGGAGCTTACTCAAACAAGGGTTCTTCGTGACTAAATCCTGTTTTTCTTGTACAAACATTTCAGCTTGGAAGATAGAATCCCGTGGACAACTATTTGGATGATCAAAGCTCTTATCAAAAGTTGCCCTTTTCACTTGGGATACATTGTAAAAAAGGGAGGCAAGGTGAAGGTTAATGTGTACTTCTTAATGTATTCTTTCTAAAGAGTTGAAGCAGAACATTAATTCATAATAGGATCTGTTTTGGAAAGAATGCTAAGGAGAAGACACACCTTTTCATTCCTCTTTCTTTCTTTTGACTTCTGCATAAATAAGTATTGATGGCTATGGTTACTGGATATTTGCACTGTTAACTAGGGTTTATTCTTGACGGTATGCTTGTTTTGCTTCCATGGAATGAATTTGCAATTTTGGAAGACATAGGGCTTCTGAAGGAGAGGAATAATGTCCCAAATGGTCATTTTCTTCTCAGTTTTGTAGAGAATTAGAGATGGTGCATTTTGTCAATATTTTATTATTACATTGGAGCGTGGATGAAGTAATCAATATTAGTAGTGGTTGGGGCCGTATTAGCATTGGCCATATTAGGTGATATGTATTAGTATTGGAGTATCTTACACAATTTTGTTTTTTTGTTTTTTTTTGCAAATTGTAACTTTATAGGTAAATATCGACTAATATATTGGGATCGGATATATCGGCCTATATATAGTCACTAGCAATTATGACAATTTTGTTATAACAGCTTTGTCATAGTTGATAGACGTCAGAGGATATTTTACATATCAATCGATATTTTATTCTATGCACCTGAGAGTTGCAACATATCATATCACCAAAAGAAAAGAGAGGTAGCAATGATGAAATAGTGAAGAAGAAATCCTCTATTATGAGTTTGCATTTATCATGGAGCCTTGGTTTTCACATCCAACATCTGTGACTTTTTGCTTTTATTAGTTATAGAGGGCCTAGTGATTGCTGCAGGGTTGCAGTTCTGAAACAATCTGTCTAGACGATTTTCTGGATTGTTCAATGAAGAAGAATGTGAACAGCTTAGGAGGTTTTTTTTGGGCTGATTTATTATTGCTTGAGTTTTGAATCTGAATAAATTATCTTTCTGCAATATTTGGAGAGACCGGAGAACACTTTTCAGTTATCTGCAGCCATGGAGCACCTTCCTAAAATAAGGCCAAGTTACTAGTTAAAGGGCATGCCACAATAATCGGTTTCTTGCTGTACTTTCTCTTCTGAATGCTGAATTTTGCTAAAAATATGCATTTCTCAACTTGTCGCTTGTGGAAGGAGCTTGGAATGAATATTCATGCATGTATTGTAAAAATAGGGAAAAGACAAGCTACCATATTAGCTTCAGAAGCTGAAAGGCAAGCTGTCATCTTAGCTTCGGAAGCTGCAAAGATGGATCAGACCAACAGAGCCCTAGGTAAGCCATTATTTTCTGAGCAAAGCTAATGTCTTCGCTGCGTGGGGTCTAAGGAATGATCGGATCACTTTTAGATCTATTATACATGGTCTTGTTTGCATTATATAAATGGCCGTTTCCTTGACTTAGAAACCCATGATCATTACGTTACACAGTGATAATTCTATTGTCATGTTGTCTTTTCATAATCCCCATTTTGACCCTTGTATTGAGTATTACAGGAGAAGCTAACGGGATTCGTGCTAAAGCTGCTGCAACTTCAGAGGCAATCAGGGCGCTCGCAGAAGCCCTTCAAGGACATGGGGGCAAAGAGGTGATTGTTGCGCCGACTTCACTATAATTCTCATGCTGAAAGTTTGGTTTTGGCAATCTTTGACCAAGTTTAATTATCATGGGATTTGCAGGCAGCAAGTCTAAAGGTTGCCGAGCAATACATGCAAGCGTTTAGTAAATTGGCCCAGGAGGTAATAACTCTGGAGTTGTAGCTGTCTTTCCTAATTCAGCCTTTTGTTAGTATGATAATTTAGCCTTTTGTTGGTATGATTTCTATAAAAAAAGATACATGCAAGAAAAGTAAGTTTTACGGTAATAAGAATGTTAAGTCGAATAAGTGAAGAAAAGGTCAAAGATAGATAAAATAATGAATAATAATATCTAAAAAAGTTGGTGAATAAATGACATCTAAAGTGATTCGGATACTTAAAATGTATGTTAAATAAATCACATATTAGGGAAGGAGAATTATTTATAGTTTCAGGAAAAAAAAGAAGAGGCACACTTAGAAAAATTTGGAGTGAAGTGATAAAATGATTTAAAATTATTCCTACTTGTTGGGCCTCAATATGAAGGCCCTTAAGAGCAAGGCCCAAGAGAAGGGCCCAAATGAGAGGCCCAGAAACACTCTCACAAATTAAGAAAATCGGAAGGCCCAAGAGCCGAGAGCCCATGAAGTCTTGCGAAATTTTAGAACTGCCCGAGCGGTCAGGAAGAGACGCTCGGACTTTTCCCCTGAAGGCCCTCCAAGAGCTGCTTCATCTTACGAGTCCACAAACTCACGAGGAACATCACAACTGGATGAGGACCGCTCGTTCATGATCGGGAATGCCAGTTAAGCCACTACGCCGGTTCCCAAGAAAGTCTGCAGCTACTGCCAGTCGCCGTCTCAACAGGGCACGCCTAGTCAAATCAAGGCTGATGTTCAGACTCTGTACGCCTGACACACTCAGATGTTGCAGCGGCGCCGTCCGCATGCCACTCCACGCAACGTCAGCAGCATTTAAGGGAGTCGGTGGACCAGCTCCTCAACCGCCGGATGGACGCCACGTGTCTTCTCCCCAGCTGCCTGGCTTCTCCTATAAATACTCAGCAAGGCCCCTCTCAAAAGGGACGACTCGGAAAGGGGGACTTGGACAGACACACATAAAGAGAGACAGAGCCTTCAACCGGACACTCTCTCCCAAGGCCAACTCCACAAAGGAGGAAAAAAAGCTCCCAGCGAGCATAGTTCTCTAGGGAAGAAAACACAAAACGAGAGACAGGGAAGGGATTAACCCTCACAACTGTACTTTGTAAAATCTTCAACCCATATAGTGAAGCACTTTCCAGGCCCTGAGCCTCGTGGTTTTTCCTCCCCATTCAAGAGGAGGTTTTCCACGTAAAAAACCCGGTCTCAATCTTCATCTCGTGTCCAACACCTCAATCACTTGTGTTGCCTGGTAACCACGGATCTGACTGGACACACCCCTCATCAACGAGCCTGCCTCGGAAAGATCCGCGGAACCAGAACGCAACATTGGCGCCGTCTGTGGGAAGGAAGAACAAAAAACTCAAGACTTCCCACTCTCCTACAACAAGCAACGCCCCAAGGATGCTCAGCAGACAAGGCAGCACGTCCACCCGGGGAGAAGAACGCCACGACGGATGTCTCCCGTCGGGCGGCAGAGTAAGCGGCGGCCCCGGCACCAGCGCCAGAAGCTGGCGCAGAAGGTGGACAACTTCACAAGAGTCGTCCGCAACCTCCAGGAGAAGGCGGGCGAACGGTCTAGGGGCCCACGCTCCGAAAGCCTGCGCCAAACGGCGCTCCAGAGACAGCAGTCGGCGCGGGCTCCAGGCGAGTTGAGGGACTACCTCAACAGAAAGAAATCCATGAGCCCGGCCCCATCAAAAAGGGGGCTCAAGAGGCTCTGGAAGACTGTCTTTGGACCCAAGACCGGCGAAGCAACTCAGCCGGCAGAACGAGAAGACCCCCTGCCCCCGAGGACAGGGGAAGGAAGGAGAAGGGCAAGCGCCCACCAGAAGACCCAACGACCGTCCGGGCACGATAAGCCCGAGCGGATGGTCCTTGGGGGAGAAAGACACTCAGGCCCATTGGCCTTCACTGACTCCCTCACCAACATCCTGAGGCAGATCAGGGACGAGGAGTTCCTAAGATGGCCTAGGGCGTTGAAGAACCCAGAGGGAGGCGACCAATGGGAATACTGCCATTACCATGGCAGCCGCGGCCACGACACCGAGGACTGCACGAAGCTCCGAGCGAAAATTGAGCGGCTGGTAATGGAAGGATATCTCGACCGCTTCCTGCCACGACCCGGGCGCGGCCCCGGAGCATGCGAATACCGTCCCGAAACTTGCCGTCCAACACAGGAGCCATCTCAGCAATCTGCACGGACGTCCTCAGCCACTCCTCCTGGCGAAGGATCCGCTCCTGAAGGAGGCTCTGCCTAAGCCGCAGATCCCTGACAGTACCCTCCAGGGAAGTAATTTTCTCCTTAGCTTCAGCCAGCTCCGCTTCCGCCCGTTGCGCGGCTTCACGAGCGGCCATCGAGGACCTCATCTCCAAACGAGATTGAGCAATCACTCCCACTAGTCCGTTGAGGCCGGCAATCAAACTCTGGAGTTGCAACAGAAAAATTCATCAAAGTATGAACAGTTGAAAGCAAGGGAAGAAAGGAAGCAACAGACTACCTTAGAAACAAGAGGGTCATCCCCTGTGCCACGCTCCACGTGGAACTCGGACTCCTGCGGCTCGCTCCTAAGCCCCGCAGGCGCCACCTCAGACACAGACTCGTCAGCTACAAAAGGCGCTGGAAAGTCTGCCTCAAAATCAATGTCCCTAAAAGACTCCGCAACTGCTCGGCCTCAACCTCAACAGGGCGCTCAGGAGGATCAGAGGGCGCGGACTCGTCAACACTCAAATCCACGACCTCCACCATCTCTCGGATCATTTCAGCCGACACTCCCCTCTCAGAATCCATCGTGGCGCTCCCGCCTCCTATGTCTTCGGAAGGGTGATCAATCCTGTCTGAGACGTTACTAGGCAAATCGACGGGAGCACCGGGAGCAAAATCATCACAGGGGGCTGGACGTCCGAAAGCCCCGTAGTCTGAGCAAGAACCTCCACGGGTGCAGTGGAGAGATTAGCAGTGGAAGTGAAGGCGAGACCGCCAGATCCCGAGGACCCCGGAAGAGAGGCTTCAGTCCTCACCCTCTTGATCAGAGGAACATCATCATCATCATCATCATCATCACAGGAGGTCTGGGCCCCAGGAAGCTCTCTGATCCACGCAACAGCTCTTGAGGGCTCGGCCGAAATATTAGCAGTGGAAGTGAAGCCGAGACCCCCAGACCTCGAGGACTCAGAGAAAGAGACAGTCCCCGACCTCGTAAGCAGAGGAGCAGCCACGTCATCATCGCTCACGCCCTCGATATCAAAATCCTCATCATCACTCGAGGAGCGCTCAGCAGTGGGTCCTCCAATCCTCGGTCTCTTTGTGGCCTTTACAGAAGGAGTTGGGCCGGGAGCCTCCTCCCACGGTCCCCACTTGGCTGCCCTGAATTTATCAGTAGTCAGCTAGATGTTGCGCTTGTTCAAATGGAAGCTCCACATATTGGTCAGCACTAAGTCCGTGTGCGCATTCACTTCCTCCCGGTCCTCCCTCGAAGGGTCACAGCAATACTGGCTGACCACCTTCCCCCACGTGGTAGGGATGGCCCAATGCTCGTAGACGTCGAGAAAGAAAAACTTATCCTTTCACCGCCTCGTGGAATCTGGGTTGCCACCACACAGCGAAGAAAATTTCGGGCGGGGAGTCATTACGATCCAGTTAAGGTTCTGCGTAAAGCGGAACATCACATTGACCGTAAGAGCATTCAAGAGCTTCTCATGACACTGAAAGAAGACGCACAGGGACACCAGATACCTCATCGCATTCGGCTGAAGCCTGGCAAGGGGCACCCCGAGCGCCCTCATAATGCCGTAGAGCTCCTCCGAAATGGAAAACCGTAACCCACCTTTGAGGTGGGCCTCATAAACGGTGATGAAGCCGTTCGGAGGGTACAGTGCCCTATCATGCGGCTCCGGAATCATCATGGCCACAGACTCAGGGATTTGATACTGGGCTCGGATCTCCGTGAGCTTGTCGAGCGTCACCGTGGAAGCAATGTCTCTCACTCCAGGCGCCATGAAAGCCAAAGAACAAAGGAGAAGACGAAGCTCGAACGAAGAAGAGAACGAAAAGCAGGCGCGAAGATGAAACATTAGGGCAAAAAGGCGTTTAAATAAGCCCTGGAATGCGAAAAGGCGTACTCATTGCCGTTGCCACGCGTCGACCAGCCATTCGCCCCAGAAGTCTGGTGATCACTCCTTCCCAAGGCGCCCGATAGCGCGTCACATCAGCCAGATACGCCATTTAAAGCTCCAGCAAGGAGGCGAAGCGGCGCCCAGAAGAGGTCCGAGGACGATCTCCCATCAAGCTCAACGCAGTGCTCACCACCAGGACACACTCTCGGACGGTCAGGACCCCCAGCAGGCTAGCGCATCATGCCAAACGACTGAGAATTTCGAGTCCTTTGGCATGGGGGGCTATGTTGGGCCTCAATATGAAGGCCCTTAAGAGCAATGCCTAAGAGAAGGGCCCAAATGCGAGGCCCAGGAACACTCTCACAAATTAAGGAAATTGGAAGGCTCAAGAGCCGATAGCCCATGAAGTCTTGCGAAGTCTTAGAACTGCCCAAGCGGCCAGGAAGAGACGCTCGGACTTTTCCCCTGAAGGCCCTCCAAGAGCTGCTTCATCTCACGAGTCCACAAACTCACGAGGAACATCACAACTAGACGAGGACCGCTCGTTCATGACCGGGAACGCCAACTAAGCCACTACGCCGGTTCCCAAGAAAGTCTGCAACTACTGCCAGTCGCCGTCTGAATAGGGCACGCCTAGTCAAATCAAGGCTGATGTTCAGACTCTATACGCCTGACACACTCAGATGTTGCAGCGGCGCCGTCCGCATGCCACTCCACGCAACGTCAGCAGCATTTAAGGGAGTCGGTGGACCAGCTCCTCAACCGCCGGATGGGCGCCACGTGTTTTCTCTCCAGCTGCCTAGCTTCTCCTATAAATACTCAGCAAGGCCCCTCTCAAAAGGGAGGACTCGAAAAGGGGGACTTGGACAGACACACATAAAGAGAGACAGAGTATTCAACCGGACACTCTCTCCCAAGGCCAACTCCACAAAGGAGGGAAAAAAAAAAAGCTCCCAGCGAGCATAGTTCTCTAGGGAAGAAAACACAAAATAAAAGACAGTGAATGGATTAACCCTCACAACTGTACTTTGTAAAGTCTTCAACCCATATAGTGAAGCACTTTCCAGGCCCTGAGCCTCGTGGTTTTTCCTCCCCATTCAAGAGGAGGTTTTCCACGTAAAAAATTCGGTCTCAATCTTCAACTCGTGTCCAACATCTCAATCACTTGTGTTGCCTGGTAACCACGGATCTGACTGGACACACCCCTCATCAACGAGCCTGCCTCGGAAAGATCCGCGGAACCAGAACGCAACACTACTATATCTCTTTCTTCCTAATTAACCATTTTTCGTATGATTTTTACATTTTGAACAAAAAGTAAGTATTGTAGATATAAGAATGTTAATATGGATGAGTAAAGTCATTCTCAAAGATAAATATGTTAAGGAATGATGATATCCGTAAACATTGTTGAATGAATGGTGTCTAAGGTAGCTTGAATATTCAAAGTATACGTCAAATGAATCACCTGTGAGAAAAAGGGGAATTACTTATGATTGGAAGAAAAAAAAGGAAGAGGTGAATTTGTCACAAACTTAGACCAAAAGTAAGTATTAATTAAAGACAATAATCATAAATCCACAAAAGCAATCCCCAACCAAAAAGGAGAATCCAAACATAATACTTAATATTGGGTTGGATCTAACAACTTTGAATTACTGATAATAATAATGATATCGAATATCATAGGATCTTCTCGAATTACTAGTTGGGATATCAAATATTAGTCACAACTTGCTCTAATAATCTGTAAAAAAAAATGACAATTCGAACATCAAAGAATTGCACTATCAATCCTACATAAACCAAAAAGTGCCATAATCCAAACATCGAAATAATTCAAATCATGTCTCTGTCAAAATATAGTACACTAATATCAGTTTTTACATAATCTTCTTGCCAAAAATACAACAAAATAAGAATACAAACCAAATTACAAATCTAATAACTACAAAATATAACAAAAATCTCTATAAACATGATCATCCGAGCTCCTTACAAGCAATCCATAATCGAATACTTAACGAATGTCAATAGATATATATAACGAAATAATTATATCGATAAATCAGAGTGAATGAACAAAATTAATAAAATATCCACAAAATTTCATATAAACCAAAAGTCAAACATAACAATATAACAAATCAACAAATATTTAAACTCGGTCTTGTACATAAAGTTCATAATCCAAATGCGAATATCAAATAATCGAAATGTACAAAACCATCCGAAGTATGATATCATAGATTTGAATGGTATTTAAAACTTGCAAGTCTTAAATCAAAAGATTCAAATATCAAATTAGATGTAGGTAAAAATATCAAAAATTCAAAACGTGCTAGAATTGGGGAACTAAAGACCCAGAGATTGATTTTGAGGAAATGTTACACATGTTCTCGATAACTTTAAGCCGAATAACTATTATTTAGACTCATAGGCGAGCCGTCTAGATACTCTTCCTTATAAACTAGGTCAAACGCTCTTTTTTTTGCCACCCGTGAATTATAGGTGCAGTTTTCAAGTCTATTTGAATATATTAAGACGTTCAAATATATTAGTTCAATTCAATTTGGTACGATGGTTCTAAAAAATATCAAATCGGGGAATTTTATAACAAATGTCTAAAATTTTTCTTCTTCGACGGAAAAGTGTAAAACTTTTATTCTGGGAAAGTACAAATACAAAATTTTTCACCTTAGGGAAAGTACAATATCGAAGTGATAATAAAAAAGAGTTTGACCCGATACATATGCAAGGAATACCACATGCAAAATTCAAATGCAAGTTTTTGTAACCTTTTCTTTGCAACTATTTTTATATATAAACCTAATATTTCAAAATAATTATCTATTTGTACAAAACAAGCAAACTCCTCAAATAATAGACAAAACCAAAATAAAATCTCAAAACATCACGTAAAACTACATACATGCACACTTATCCGAAAAGGGGAAGTAAAAGATGATATGTATGTACAATAAAACTGCCAAACGTAAACAAAACTAGAGAAAAATTAAAATAGATTAAAGATCGGGTTTAGATATACTTACCTTAGTCCTTAAATCTGACAGATTTGATAAAATGATGCTTCAAAATCACTATTCTTTTCTTCCTCTCTTTTCTTTCCCTTCTCATTATCTCACCTTTCTTCTCTTGTCCTGTGGAAATGTCCGAAAATAGTGTTAGGCGTGTTTATATATACGAATCGGTGCACGAGTGCCGATTAGGCATGCATTAGGCGTTGCCCCAATTATCAGTCGTACACAAGCGCCATATCAAACGTGGCTTAGGTGTTGCGCACGAGCGCTGTAGGGGCGAGCTTCATGCGCCATACAATCTACCCAAAACACGTTGGAGCACTCTAGAGTAGCTCATTGTGCACACACAATCTGCTTAAAATGTTTATGAATGCACATTAGGCATACATCAGGTGTTAAACCTGCATCCATTCTTGAATTTCCTTTCAAATTTTCGTTGTATAAATCTTTTCTAATAGATCTAAAATAAATTGATAACATTAAAATAAATTAAGTGAAAACCGGACGCTATAGGATTTAAAAAAATTTGGAGTGAAGTAATAAAATATGATTTAAAATTATTTCTACTATTGTTTCTTTTTCTTCCTAATTTGACCTTTTGTTTGGATGATTTCTACAACAACTCGAACAAAATAATAATAATAATAATAATATTGTAGAATATTAAGATGGACAAGTGAAATCATATTCAAATATAGATAAGATAAAGAATCTTATCCGTAAATGTTGATGAAGGAATGACGTCTGAGGTAGTTTAAATATTTAAAATTATGTCGAATGAAGCACCTATTAGAAAAGGAAAATTAGCTTTGGATGGAGGAAATAAAGAAAAATATAAACTTAGAAAAATTTCGAATGATCTAATAAAAAAATATTTAAAATTGCTTCTACTCTTGTATCCTTGCCTTTCTAATGCGGCCTTTTGTTAGTATGATTTCTACTACGACTTGCATGATGAATAATTGCTGTGTTAGGTTGGATGGGCGATTCCGCACTTAAAAGATGGATAATATAAGTAATAATATCTATAAACGTTGATAATTAACAGTGTCTAAGGCCTGGTTTCGGGCGATTCGGCTTCCTTCTTTCTCAACTTTCAAATGATTCTACCATCGCTTTCTGGTTTCTGTTTTCAGTCGACGACTGTGCTGCTCCCTTCATCTGTTTCCGATCCTGCCGGCATGGTGACTCAGGCTTTGGCGTTGTATAGAAGTTTGATCGTCGACAAACCCGGGAAGGCCTTGGGGTTTGAGTCTCGGACACCGGAGGACATCCCCGACGATCCGTCAAGAGAGATCGACAATGAAGACCCCCAAGCTTCCGTAGGAGCAGTCGATGCAGATCTACCTCAGAAGCCGGTTTTCTCGCTTCGGAGCCCTAAGAAAGACGATTGAGAGTGGCTGCCGTTGCTTTCTTCCGCCTCCAGCCGCCGGTTTAGTTGGGTTTCGTAGAATGAATTTCAATCTCTTTCCCATGAAAAAGATGGTAGGCATGATGAGATAGATTGCTTCGGTGATTTTGAGCATTTTTTTCATGGTAGATCAGTCGGATTTTCCTCTGTTCTTGTTATTTTTAGAAGTAAATTTTGAGAGTGGGAAAAAAAAAATAATAATAAATTTTGGGGGACTGTGTCTTCTAAAGAAGATGTGTTTTATATATTTTTTATCCGATTTTTTAATTAAAATTTAATGGT
>JAODPA010117497.1:0-12733 GCA_025585075.1 Nepenthes mirabilis
CAATATCTACAAAAAGGAACATGAATGAATAACTCAAAAATGTATGGTTGAGATATTTATAAAATATCCCCCTACATACTATCTCCCTCTATACCTATACAAATAGGATAATTGGAAAAGGTGGAAGTGTGATATTTATATAAATGACTGAAAAAAAAAAAAGGTAAAAAAGGGATGTGATTGCGGATTGAATACTTCTCAATTTCTCATGGCAATATCATTGCATGGCTCTCTCTCTCTCTCTCTCCACCAACACTGTACCCTCACCTATGGTGAGCATCACTTGAATACATAGATAATGGACCACCCAGATGAACCACCGTGGAAAGAATTAATGGCTTCATAAAGGTTTTCCATCTTCTAAGGCTCAGCTTCACCCTCCTCCTGTATCACATTAGATTAAATAATCATTAATAATTTTAATAAGAAAGGTACTATTCAAGGAAAGCGTAGCCCACCACAATGAGTAAGCAGAGGAGAGTTTTAATGCACACCTTTTATTCTCAGCTTTTCCTTCGGCTCTTCTCGTCCGCCTGCTCTTCTGCAGCTTCATACAGATGAGCAACAAACTATTCATTAATAACTTTACACATCTTATCAACCACATCTGGCATTCCTACTCATAAAGAACAACTTATATCAGGAGAATGAAGGTAATCGCTCATACTACTAATATAACTTGGTCCTTAACTGACTCTTTGAACGCCAAACATATATGATGACCGGATTTGAGTAGACTTTTAGGCAAAAAGTAACTCTGTAGTACACGTTTATTTTTTCCTGACTACTGCTAACCTAACAAAAGCATACCATCCATTAGCAATTTAGTTATTTTTATAGAATAGAAATATGGATTCTAAATTAAGTAAAATCTAAAAATATTTCATGATCAATGGATGGGAATTTTGAAATTATTACTCATCCAACACCACCAAAATCACGACTCAAATCATTTGGATTCATCTTCATGCTCAAAAAGTGTATTCAAAGAAAAAACCCCATACATAACAAAGACCTTTACTAAACTGAATTGTACTATATACATAAATACATCATAGAGGACTACATTTTTTTCCTTTCCTTTTTTGGAGGGCAGGGTGACATTGATAGTGCTAGGAAATCAAAATAATTGCGCTTGGGAAAGCTACTTGAATTTATGATCATATTTTAGCAATTTCCTTCTCTTTCCACCAAAAGCAAAGGAAGAAAAGTAAAATAGGTACAAGGACTGATCACAATAAAACCAAGCAAACCACATTCATGCATCTACCATCCCCATGTTGTAACTTGTAGATTTTACAATTCTTTGAGAACACAGAAAAATCACTTACACAGCTATTGAGGAATTGAAAAGCCTATCTTGGGCCAATAGACTATTTCAATCCGAATGGAATAATTTTCACTCTGTTGAGGCATAGTTAATTAATGCAATTTGCATCATTGTTAACATTTCTGATAGCCTGATCGTCTAATGCACCTACAAGCTGACAAATTTTAAGAGATTCAAAAATGAATGAAAATGCAAATCTTTTGAGAGGGTTGTGACAATTCTCAAGGCATCCCACCTGCTGTGTGAGTAAGAAGTAGTATCCATCGCCAGCAACTAAAGCATTTTAAGGCATTCATATTATTTACACAATGGCTATTTGCTTTAACCAAATTAAGAATCAAGGTAGTACAATTCTTACGTGAGTTTCCAATAGCTCCTCAGAAGGATGTTCCTTAACCATCATGTGTCACTTCTTTTTCTGCAACATGATTATAAAAAATCAAAATGAGATAACTGTATTCAAATGAAATGTCATATTTAAACAATGACTTTGTAACCCTTGAATCATATTTGAAGCAGACATTTCTCATACAAAGCTCACTTATATTCAGATCCTGCCACTTTGAAACATCACTATAATTCTTGCTGCACCTCTTTATTGTGATTGCCTTCTTCCTTCATTCTACGGGCATTAGATTTCCTATTTTTTGCCTGCTTTTGGGTGACTTTTTATTTGGTGACTTGTCCGTAGCAGATCTTGCCAAACAGTCATTGAGTATTTATCCCAATCCTAATCTTCCATGAGTAACTGAGACGTTTATGCACAGCTTTTTTGTTGAAGGTCAATGCTCTAGTTCTTTTTAGGTATTGTTGTTGGAAAGACATGGAATCTCATGAAATCCTTAACTGAATGACTAGGTGCCTGCTCCATAAAACAGCTTTTCATCAATCAACATTAGAGCTACAGAATTGAACACGAAATCTTACAGCACCTCTGTAGATGATATACTTACAATTGTAGTGATGGAAGATTTATGTCCATTTCTTCTTTCTGGATGATATATTCTTCACTCATCCTTTTGCTCCAAATCTGTTAATGACAGAAAACTGTCTAAATATATGTAAATACCATGAAAAATTAATATTACAAAAACCAAATATATGCTATTAGTACAATACCTAATTGCCTAATTGGGAAAGATTGCCACCAATTGTACAAGGGGCAGATGACAAATAAATTAATTCGCCTTCACACGCAGCAAGTACTTTTAAAGAACAAACTCCATGCGTCAAAAAAGCTTAACCGGCTTGATCAACACAAGTATATCACAAAAGATTATGTTTTTTCCATTTCCTTTCTCTTTTTGGGGGGAAGGGGGAGGTTGGGGAGAAGGGCGACATTGACAGTATTAGGAAATCTATATAACTATGATGGAAAATCTTCTTGATTTCATGATCAGATTTCAACAATTTTCTTATCTTTCAACCAAAAGATAACTATGATGGGAAACAAATACAAGGATTAATAACACATTCATGTATCTATAATCCCTACGTTGTATACTTATAAATTTTACAAGTCTTTGAGAACACATAAAAATCGTAGTAGGGTGATTGAGAAATTGAAGGGCCTATATTGAGCCAATAAACTTTTCCAGGCACCATCAAAGGTATCCAAGATGGAATAATTTCAGATCTGTTCAAATATAATTATTACAATGTGAAGCATGGTCTTTATAAAAAACTAAAATATACACAGCTGAAAGACATTTAAAGTTACTTACAGTTATTACTTTGATAAGCTAGTCATCTAACGCACCAACAAGCTGATAAACAACTTTGATGAGATCTATAAATGAACAAAAATTTGAATGCTTTTGAGAGGGTTGTGACAATTCTCAAGGCATCCAACTTCCGGTGTGAGTGAAAAGCAGCATCCATCACTAGCAACCAAGGAGTTTTAGGGCATTCATATTATTTGCACATTAGGTATTAGCTATAAAAAAGTTAAAACTTGGAATGGTGCAATTCTTACATAAATTTTTAACAGCTCTTCAGATGAATGTTCCTTAACCTGTATTCAAAATGAGTTAACTGTATTCAGAATTAAATGAAAAGGAAATAAAAAATAAGCCAAAATGTTCCAATTAATAAATGAAATGTTATATTCAAACAATGATTTTGCAGCCCTTGAATCATATTTGGAGTAGACATTTCTTATACAAAACTCACTTATATTCATATCACGGTGCATTGAAGCATCACTACATTTCTTGTTGCACCGCTCTGTTGTGATTGCGTGGTTTCCTTCTTTCCATAAGCATTTGATCTACTACTTTTTTTGCCTACTTTAGGGCGACTATTCATTTGGTGACTTGTTGACAGTAGATTTCGCCACACAATCACTGACAATTTCTCCCAATCCTAATCTTCATTGAGCAATTGAGATATTTATGCACAACTTTTTTTTGAAGATAATGCTCTCATTATTTTTAGCTACGATTATTAGGAAGACTTAGAATTTAATGATGAACTCTCAATTGAATGACTAGGTGCCTGCTCCAAAAAATAACTTCTCATAAATTAGCACCAGAGATGTGGAATTGGACACAAGAATTCTTCGAGCACATTTGTAGATAATATACTTACAATCAATTGTAGTGATGGAAGTTTATGTGCATTTCATCTTTCTAGATGAGATACTCTTCATTCAGCCATCTGCTCTAAATCTACTATGGATAGAAAGCTATAAATGCCAATACCATGGGAAATCAATATTATAAAAACAAATATATGCTAATAGTACAACACCTAATTTGTCTAATATGGAAAAAATTGCCACCAATTGAAAAAAGGACAGTTAATTGAAGTATAAGATAGATAAGCAAAATTTAAAACTTTTTCCTACAATAAGAAAAAAAAAGAAGAAAGAAAACCTTTTGAGGCAAACGGGGAAAGAAACCTAATCCTAGGGTAATTCAAAAAAGTGCGGGTGTGATATTTATGTAAATGAGTAAAAAAGAATATGGTTGTAAGGAATGAGAATTGGAAGTGAAATTTCTTAAAATTAAAATACGAAAATTTATGAATTAAAAAGAATAAATACCAATGAAGACACCAGCCACCATGCCTTTGTAGCGGATAATGGGAGATTTCAACTAGTGATGATAAGTTTAAAAACTCAAGCTCCGAACCCATTTTTGAATTTGTCTTGTATGAGAAAAATTATATTTATTAAAACGTTCGAGATAGTATGTATTTTTTTAACTTTACAATGATAATAATTAACAATCATATAGGTTGAATAAACATTATATATTAATTTGATTATGTATATATATGAATTATAACAAAATTATGGTAACAATTAAAACAAACGAGATAATAAATTTACGTGGTTTACTCCCATAATAAGAGCTTTGCATACAAATACAAAATAGTGAACGAAGGCTTTCATTATTATCAAAAAAGTATATGTGATAGGAAAAATCCAATCACATTATTCTAAGCTTTTCCTTCGGCTTTCTCATCCGCCTGCTCTTCTACATCTTCATACAGATAAGCGACAAATAATTTATTAAAAACTTTACACATCTTATTAGTCACATCCGGCGTTCCTACTCATAAAGAATAACTTTATTAGATGAATGAAGGCAATCACTCACACTACTAAAATAACTTGGTTCTTAACTGACTCTTTGAATGCTAAACATACATAATGATGGGATTTCAATAGACTTTCAGATAAAAAGTAGCTCATAAGTATATGTTTACTTCATCCTAACTATTGCTAACCTGAACAAAAGCATACCAACTATTAGCAATTTAGACATTTTTACAGAATAGAAATATAAATTTTGAATTAAATAGAATCGAACTTTTTAAATATAAAAATATTTCACGAACTGTGAATGAAAATTTTGAAATTATTATTAACCAGTAACACCTACAACACAACTCAAATCAATTGGATCATCTTTATGCTCAACAAGCGCCTTCAAACATTTTAAATCTAAAAATATTTCAAGATCTGTAGATGAAAAATTTAAAATTATTACTCATCCAATAATACCAACATCACGACTCAAATCAATTGGATTATCTTCATGCTCAACAAGTGCCTTTAAAGAAAAAACTCCAAATGTAACAAAGAACTTTACTGAACTGAATTGTATAGTATACATAAATATATAATAGAGGGTTATATTTTACTTCTTTTGTTTTATACGATCAAATTTCAGCAATTTATTTCTCTTTCCACCAAAAGCAAATGAAGAACAGAAAAATAGGTACAATGATTAATCACAATAAAAGCACACAAACCACATTCATGTATCTATCATCCCCATATTGTAACTTGAAGATTTTATAATTCTACCATAACACAAAAAAATCATTTAGCATGGCTATTGAGGAATTGAAGGGCCTACCTCAGGCCAACAAACTTTTTCTATACAAATGGAATAATTTCCACTCTGTTGAAGCATAATTAATTAATGCAATTTGCATCATTGCTAATATTTTTGATAGCCTGACCATCTAAGGCACCTACAAGCTGATGAATTTTAAGAGATTTATAAATGAACGAAAATGTGAATGCTTTTGAGAGGGTTGTGACAATTATCAAGGCATCCCACCTCCCCTGTGAGTAAGAAGCAGTATCCATCACCAGCAGCTAAAGCATTTTAAGGCATTCATATTATTTACATAATGGCTATTTTCTATAAACAAGTTAAGAATCGAGATGGTGCGATTCTTACATGAGTTTCCAATAGCTCCTCAAATGAATGTTCCACAACCTTTGTGTCGCCTCATTTCCTGCAACATGATTATAAAAGATCAAAATGAGATAACTGTAATCAAATGAAATGCCATATTTAAACAATTATTTTGTAGCCCATGAATCATATTTGGAGTACATTTTTTTCATACAAAACTCACTTATATACATATCCTAGCACATTGAAACATCACTACAATTTTTCCTACACCTCTTTTTTGTGATTGTCTTTTTCCATCTTTCTACGGGCATTAGATTTTCTACTTTCTACCTGCTTTTGGGTGACTCCTTATTTGGTGACTTGTTGGTAGCGAGTTTTGCCACACTATCACTGAGTATTTATCCCAATCCTCATCTTCCTTGAGCAATTGAGACTTTATGCACGGCTTTTTTGTTGAAGATCAATGCCCTAATTCTTTTTAGGTATTGTCATTGGAAAGATGTAGAATCTGATGATGAAGCCTTAACTGAATGACTAGTGCCTGTTCCACAAAACAACTTTTCATCAATCAACAACAAATCTACTGAATTGAACAGAAGAAATCTTACAACACCACCGTAGATGATATACTTACAATCAATCCTTGTGATGGAAGATTTATGCCCATTTTTTCTTTCTGGATGATATATTATTTACTCATCCTTTCACTTCAAATCTGCTAAGGGCAGAAAACTGTCTAAATATATGTAGTTACCATGAAAAATTAGTATTATAAAAACCAAATATATGCTATTAGTACAATACCTAATTTGTCTAATAGGAAAAAATTGCCATCAGTTGTAAAAAAGACATATGACTGCAGTATGAATTAGATAAGCTTAATCCATAACTTTTTCCTGCAATAAGAACAAAAGAAAGGAAATCATGTAAGGCCAGCAAGGAAGGAAATCAAATCCAAGACTCCATTGGGTGGTATAAGGGGAGTAAATTTTAAAGTCATATCAAATTCTATAAATCTAAAAGTTTTTCCTGTGTAGATTTATAGATAGAAACATGGATTCTTTATTAAGTAGAATCAAACCTTTTAAATTTGAAAACAACTTATGATCCGTGGATGGAGATTTTGAAATCATTTCTAATCCAACAGTACTAGTATTACGACACAAATCAATTGATTCGCCTTCACATTTAGCAAGTACCTTCAGAGAACAAATTCCATATGTCAAAAAACCTTAACCGGACTGATCAACACAAGTATATCACAAAGGATTATTTTTTTTCCATTTCCTTTTTTTTGGGGGGGGGGGGAGGCAGGGAAAAAGGGCAACATTGACAGTGTTTGAAAACCTATACAGCTGTGTTGGAAAAAACTCCTTGAATTCAGGATCAGATTCTAGCAATTTTCTTCTCTTTCCACTCTAAGAAAATGAAGAATAGGAAAAAAGGTACTGTTGGGTTCCAGTACCCAGGGTCCCTAAGAGGACGGGCAAAGTGGGCGAGTACTTGACCCGAGAAGCCCAAGTTGTCAGACTGCCCAAAAACCGCGTAAGGAGAAATAGGTCCGAGGACATTCCCCAATGGGCCCAAAGCCCTTAGCAAGCCACTAATGCAATTAACGACGATGACTTATAGTACGCGGACAAGCACAGCATATGTTATAATACGCGGACTCATCCCAAGGATAATAAGGCCANAACGTTCGAGATAGTATGTATTTTTTTAACTTTACAATGATAATAATTAATAATCATATAGGTTGAATAAACAATATATACTAATTTGATTATGTATATATATGAATTATAACAAAATTATGGTAACAATTAAAACACACGAGATAATAAATTTACGTGGTTCACTCCCATAATAAGAGCTTTGCATACGAATACAAAATAGTGAACGAAGGCTTTCATTATTATCAAAAAAGTATATGTGATAGGAAAAATCCAATCACATTATTCTAAGCTTTTCCTTCGGCTTTCTCATCCCCCTGCTCTTCTACATCTTCATATAGATAAGCGACAAATAATTTATTAAAAACTTTATACATCTTATTAGTCACATCCGGCGTTCCTACTCATAAAGAACAACTTATATTAGATGAATGAAGGAAATCACTCACACTATTAAAATAACTTGGTCCTTAACTGACTCTTTGAATGCTAAACATACATAATGATGGGATTTTAATAGATACTTTCAGATAAAAAGTAGCTCATAAGTATACATTTACTTCATCCTAACTATTGCTAACCTGAACAAAAGCATACCAACTATTAGCAATTTAGACATTTTTACAGAATAGAATTGGATCATCTTTATGCTCAACAAGCGCCTTCAAACATTTTAAATCTAAAAATATTTCAATATCTGTAGATGAAAAATTTAAAATTATTACTCATCCAGCAATACTAACATCATGACTCAAATCAATTAGATTATCTTCATGCTCAACAAGTGCCTTTAAAGAAAAAAACACCAAATGTAACAAAGAACTTCACAGAACTGAATTGTATAGTATACATAAATATATCATAGAGGTCTACATTTTACTCCTTTTTTTTATACGATCAAATTTCAGCAATTTATTTCTCTTTCCACCAAAAGCAAATGAAGAACAGCAAAATAGTACAATTATTGATCACAGTAAAAGCACGCAAACCACATTCATGTATCTATCATCCCCGTGTTGTAACTTGGAGATTTTATAATTCTACCATAACACAAAAAAATCATTTAGCACGACCATTGAGGAATTGAAGGGCCTACCTCGGGCCAACAAACTTTTTCTATACAAATGGAATAATTTCCACTCTGTTGAAGCAAAATTAATCAATGCAATTTGCATCATTGCTAATATTTTTGATAGCCTGACCATCTAAGGCACCTACAAGCTGATGAATTTTAAGAGATTTATAAATGAACGAAAATGTGAATGCTTTTGAGAGGGTCGTGACAATTATCAAGGCATCCCACCTCCCCTGTGAGTAAGAAGCAGTATCTATCACCAGCAGCTAAAGCATTTTAAGGCATTCATATTATTAACGTAATGGCTATTTTTCTATAAAAGTAAAGAATCGAGATGGTGCGATTCTTACATGAGTTTCCAATAGCTCCTCAAATGAATGTTCCTTAACCTTCGTGTCGCCTCATTTCCTGCAACATGATTATAAAAGATCAAAATGAGATAACTGTAATCAAATGAAATGCCATATTTAAACAATTATTTTGTAGCCCATGAATCATATTTGGAGTACATATTTTTCATACAAAACCCACTTATATACATATCCTATAACATTGAAACATCACTACACTTCTTCCTACACCTCTTTTTTGTGATTGTCTTTTTCCATCTTTCTACGGGCATTAGATTTTCTACTTTCTACCTGCTTTTGGGTGACTCCTTATTTGGTGACTTGTTGGTAGCGAGTTTTGCCACACAATCACTGAGTATTTATCCCAATCCTCATCTTCCTTGAACAATTGAGACTTTATGCACGGCTTTTTTGTTGAAGATCAATGCTCTAATTCTTTTTAGGTATTGTCATTGGAAAGATATAGACTGAATGACTAGTGCCTGTTACACAAAACAACTTTTCATCAATCAACAACAAAGCTACTGAATTGAAAAGAAGAAATCTTACAGCACCACTGTAGGTGATATACTTACAATCAATTCTTGTGATGGAAGATTTATGTCCATTTTTTCTTTCTGGATGATATATTATTTACTCATCCTTTCACTTCAAATCTGCTAAGGGCAGAAAACTGTCTAAATATATGTAGTTACCATGAAAAATTAATATTACAAAAACCAAATATATGCTATTAGTACAATACCTAATTTGTCTAATTGGGAAAGATTGCCAACAATTGTAAAAAGGGCAGATGACTACGATATGAATTAGATACGCTAAATCCATAACTTTTTCCTACAATAAGAACAAAAGAAAGGAAACCAAACCATGTGAGGCCAGCAGGGAAGCAAATCTAATCCTAGAGTCAAATGGGTGGTACAATGGGAGTACATTTTAAAGTCAAATCAAATTTTATAAATCTAGATAATTTTTTCAGAGTCTAGATTTACAGAATAGAAACATAGATTCTTGATTAAGTAGTCATACCTTTTAAATTTGAAAACAACTTATGATGTCCGGATGGGGATTTTGAAATCATTTCTAATCCAACAGTACCAATATTACGACACAAATCAAATGATTCGCCTTCACATTTAGTAAGTACTTTCAGAGAACAAATTCCATATGTCAAAAAACCTTAACCGGATTGATCAACACAAGTATATCACAAAGGATTATGTTTTTTTCCATTTCCGTTTTTTGGGGGGGAGGGGAGAGGTAGGGAAAAAGGGCAACATTAACAGTGTTTGAAAATCTATACAGCTGTGTTGGAAAAAACTCCTTGAATTCATGATCAGATTCTAGCAATTTTCTTCTCTTTCCACTCTAAGAAAATGAAGAATAGGAAAATAGGTACAAGGATTGATTACAAAACATTAATGTACCTGTAATCCCCACGTTGTATACTTACCAATTTTACAAGTCTTTGAGAACATGAAAAAATCATAGCAAGGTGATGAGAAATTGAAGGGCCTACCTTGGGCCAATAAACTTTTCCCGGCACCACCAAAGATATCCAAAATGAAATAATTTCAAATCTGATAAAGTATAATTAATACAATGTGAATCACAGTCTTCAAGAAAAACTAAAAAAATATAGTTGAAAGACATTTAGAGTTACTCACAGCTTTTATTTTGATGAGCTGGTCGTTTAATGCACCAACAAGCTGATGAACAACTTTCATGAGATCTAGAAATGAACAAAAAGGTGAATGCTTTTGAGAGGGTTGTGATAGTTGTCAAGCATTCCACTTCCAGGGTGAGTGAAAAGCAGCATCCATTGGCAGCAAACAAAGCAGTTTAGGACATAAATATTATTTTCTATAAACAAGTTAAAACTTAGGACGGTGCAATACTTACATGAGTTTCCCATATCTCCTCAGATGAATGTTCCATAACCTGCATTCAAAATGAGAGAACTTTATATAGAACTATACGAAAAGGAAATAAAAAATATGCTAAAATGTTCTAATTCAAAAATGAAATGTTATATTAAAACAACGATTTTACAGTCCTTGAATCATATTTGGAGTACAGAATTCTCGTAAAAACCTCACTCATATTCATATCCTGAAAATTGAAATATCACTACATTTCTTGTTGCACTGCTTTGTTGTGATTGGCAGTTTTCCTTCATTCTATAAGCATTTGATCTATTGCTGTTTGCCAACTTTAGGGTGACTATTTATGCACAGCTTTTTTTGAAGATCAATGCTGTCAATTTTTTTAGGTACCGTTATCAGGAAGATTCAGAAACTTATGACGATCTCTCAATTGAATGACTGGGTGCCAGTTCCAAAAAACTTCTTTTCATAAATTAACACCAAAGATGCAAAATTGAACACAATAATTCTTCCAGCACATCTGTGGATAATATACTTACAATCAATTGTAGTGATGGAAGTTTATGTCTATTTATTCTTTCTAGATGAGATACTCTTCATTCAGCCATCTGCTCTGAATCTACTAAGGATAGAAAACTGTATATGCCAATGCTGTGAGAAATCAATATTATAGAAATGAATACATGCTAATAGTACAGCACCTAATTTGTCTAATATGGAAAAACTGCCACCAATTGAAAAAAGGGTAGATGATTGAAGTATTAGCTAGGTAAGAAAAATTTAAAACTTTTTCCTACAATAAGAAAAAAAAGGAAAGAAAGAAAACAATTTAAGGCAAACTGGGAAAGAAACCTAATCCTAGCCTTAGTTGGATGGTAAAATGTGAATACAATTTAAATTTGCAACTAATTTTGTAAATTTAGATATTTTTTTCCAACTTAAGATTTTACTACAAAATCACAAATGAGGTATGTCAATAAAGTTACAATTTCGATATATACAATCCACCAGTTGGTTCAATTGAGTAATAATGAAAAACAAAAAAAAAAAGATAGCATACCAAAAATGATGCTAAAAATCACCGGCGCATCATGGGGATGGAGAACAACCTCCCTCCCCTGCGTTGTCCCACCAACCTCCAAGCTCAAAGTCATGCTAAATTCAGCGAATTCAGATATCTTGCACAAATCACAAAGGAAGCATGTCAAATTAAGCAATCAGTTGCACATAGACAATTTGAAAAAAAAATGATTTAATTGAACAATAATAACATACCGTAAACAATTCTAACAATCAGCAGCGCATTGTGGGGGAGGGAGACCCACTTCCCTCCTCCCTCCCCCGCTTTATCCTACCCACCTCTAACAAGTGGAGACGGTGGCCCAAATTGCGACAAATTTTGTGTATGCAAATATCTTCCACTAACCACAAAGAAGACAAGCTAAATCAAGTTATAAATCACCCACAAATAATATACCTAAAGGTTAAATTGAATAATTAAAAAAAAAAACAAAAGATGACATACCAAAATTTATTTTGATAATCAGCAATGCATCATGGGAAGGGAGACCCACCTCCCTCCTCCCTTTCCCACTTTGTCCCACCCACCTCCCACCACCGGGAAGGGAGGCCCACCGCCCTCCTCCCTCCCCCACCTTTTTTCCCACGGGGAAGGAGGCCCACCGCCCTCCTCCTTTCCCCCGCTATTTTCCCACGGGAAGGGAGGCCCACCACCCTCCTCCCTCCCCCACTACATCC
>JAODPA010117508.1:0-18602 GCA_025585075.1 Nepenthes mirabilis
GGTTGCATCTCCATTATTCATAGTGATATATAATAAACTTATTATTTACTATTACTTTGTAAGAGTAATTATGATTATTAATAATGATTTATATGAGTTTGGAAGTCAGTGTGATGGCTTGGACCTTACATTGATTAGGTTCAAACCACCATAGCCTAAGCTTCAAGAGTGGGCAAAATGTACCAAGAGATAGCCGCAAGATGACTGTTTAAGTGGTTACATAGAATATAAAACACACCCTTAGGATTTTGAGGTCTTTTAAATCATTTTTAATACAAGGAATGCCATATGAGGAGAGAGAAGAGAGAAACGGAAGAGGTTTGACTTTTGATTGTGATCCGATTTAAGTTTCATTCTTCAACAGAATCAAGTGTGTTATTTTACTCTTGTTCCGAAAATGTATTACCATTGTATTATTTATTTTTCTCGGTACATGTTAGGTATGTTTATGTTATTTTCAACCAATCATTCACTTGGGTTGTAGTGAAGGATTTCGAATGGGATTTATATTTATAATCAAATACTATTATAGTAGATTTTTTTCAAAGTTTGTCCCCTGATTTTTCTGTCAATTGAGTAGAATTTTTAATATTAAATATTATCATATAACTTATATGTGTATAATTAATTAATTTGATTCCTTATATTTTTATAGTATTTTATGGCTGATAATTGACTAGGGATTCAAATGCTCACTTTTACTGTGCCAATTGTGTGCATGTTTTATACGTGAGCAATATGAACAAGTAGTATCATACATAGTTTTTTCGGGGTTATGAAAACTATAATTTGATGGTGTTGATGTCAAACGATTTGCTATTCTACGTTGAGTAATTTAACAAGTAAAATAATTTTATTTTTTGATAAGAAAAATGAGGTACGTCTTAACCTAAAAAAATGATAAAAGAACTACAATAGAAGGATAGGGTGGAGAAGATGAAGAATAGGGAGTGGCAAAATATAAGAAATCTTACTAATTATACATCCAAGTTATACCTTACAGATAATACTATTTAAAAAGTTATCGATTTATCGGATCTAATAGAAGTCTAGTTGAAACTAGAAGGCTAGTGTAAATCCAAGTCCCTAACATTGAGATTGCATGTGAAAAAGCAATTATATGGTCTAAAGTGATTGGAAGGAGGAAGTTTCGAGAAACACTTGAATGAAGTCAAGAAGGTCTTGACGCAAATATTATCGCTTGACGAGAACATCAAGGATAAAGAGAAAGCATTGGTGTTACTAACATTTTTGCCGATCTTGTATAATTATATTGTCATGATACCACTATTCGGAAAGGTGATACTCATCCTTGACAAAATCTTTGGTTTCTTGCTTATGAACAACTCAAGGCATTAGGGACATTACTTGTGGATAAGTAATAGGATGAAGTTCATTATGCAACATACTTCAGACATCTGATTGCATTTGATTTCAACTTAGAAAGCTTAGCAAGGATGAATTTCACACGATGTTCAATATTAATGGAAGCTTACAAAAGATGCCTCGGTTGTGGCAAGAAAAAGTAAGTGATAAAGTCGATAGTTGATGGAGACTTCAGTTACCATGGGTAATGCCAAGATAACCAACAAGTGGTTTGGTTAAGGTAACTAGTGGTGGCTAAGGTAGAGTGTAAGGAGGAGTGATGCTACCATAGAAAAAAAGTTGAAAGGGAGTGGCAATACTCTAGGTTTAGTGGAGCAAAGGAGGGTATCGTTCAAATTTGTAGAGACTAACATTAGGATCCCTAGGGATATTCCTTCATTGTTACTGCCATTCTAGGGAGATTTGCGATCCTGGGTGATATTTCAGAGAGTATTTATTGAGTTGTCCTAGACAATTATGGCAAGTGTCATTTGCCCACTCACGCTGAACTGTGCCGCTTGTCAGCTAGTGAGTAGGAGGGGTTCTCGTGGGTTAGTCCTAACTACCTGTTTCCTACCGGGAGTCTCGGGTTAACCCACCCGGGCATATCACATCTCCACCTAGCTTTTAAGCCCATGAGGCCAAGTTGTGGGTTGCCTCTTCCTGTGCCTGTCCCCCTTCAGTGGGCCTGGTTCCTGTGCTAGCCCATTTATGGTCGTTCCCATCACTAGCTCCCCATATTGGGATGTTTAAATTTTTAACTCCTGACATGTTTATTATGGTGAAAAGGGGTGTTTCGTCCAAAATTTTACAATAATATTTTGACCCCGTGTGAGGTTAGCTAAAATAGTAAAAAATTAAATATTTAATACATGTAATGAATATTTGTATTTAAATGATATGAGCAACTAACATGCAAAAAATGATACAATACAATAGGCAATAATACATAATAATAAAGAGATAATATTTTTGTGACGAAGGAAAAACTCGATACCCACAATAATCGAGAAAAATTCTCCTGGTTTTAACGGTCAGGGAAGTAATGCACTATGAAAATTAACTTATAGATCGCGTGGTAACAATACACTAACCTAACTGACTTACTCCCACTTTGTGATCCCTACCAAGAAATTCATTAGATTTGCCAACAGTAATGGAACCGGACGCCTTCTGCTCTTCACGTCAAACTTTCCTCTCGAGCCATATAAATTGCCGCACAACACTGGAGCCCAATTTCCATGCCATTGACATCGCCACAAAGGTTAATAGGCATGAAGATGTGTTAATGAGAAAGGACGAGGTGGAGAGAAAACTTGGTCAATGAGGCACAATTGTTGATGTAAAATTTTCTCAAGAATGGAGCACAAGAACCATAAGTTTTTCAAGAGAAATGACTTCTCAAAGTCTGACAGAAAAGTTAGGGTTCAAATCATAAGACAACCATATATATGGAGCCTCAAAATCAAATTTAAAAATAGAGCTGTCGGATACAAAAGGCCCGCGCTGCTCGAGTGCCGCTCGAGTTCGCAGCGGGCGCCAATTAGGGTTTGGAGAAAACGTGTCCCTACGCTTGAGTGCTCATCGGGCGTGCCTTGAGTGCCCCGGTTCTGGAAAATATGTATGGTTGACGCCTCTAGTGTGCAACGAGCGTGCGGTTTTGGAAAATGGACTCGAGCGGCAGACGAGTGCACGGCAGGCGTGGGTCTTTAGGGATTTGCGCTCGAGTGACGATTGGGCGTGGGGCAGGCGCTATGCAGAAGATGATCTGGGAACAGACAGGCACGGGCATACGATGATGCAGCACTTCAATTAACACAACCCGACATCAATATAGGAGTAAATATGGTCACAAATTATACCAATCATAAAAAAAGACCCTAATAATCTCCCTCTTTGGTAATTCCATGACAAAACACATAAAGAAAAAAATACAAGTGAAGCATGGGTTTAGATGCCATCGAGGTAGAACCCGTGTATATGAAAAAGTTAAACTTAGTGAGAAGTAAAATAATAAACCAGGTAAACATAAAAATCTACACGAGGACTGCAGGTTGATATTGTGACTGCCGTGTTGATGCTATAGCTGTATTGTCTCGTCAAATATGGTTAGTATAAAAAGGTATAATACAAGATGATATAATATGACGGTAGTAATAGAAAGAGAAGACAACATGCATCATCAAAAAGAATAACACTCCCTCTCATAAAAATAAGAATATCTCCCCCTAACAAAAATAATACCGTCCCCCCTATCAAAAATAATACCATCTCCTCTTATAAAAAATAACAAGCTTATATGGTCTCCCCCTTTGAAAGGACAATTTCCCTAACTCCCCCTAACAAGAGCAATCTCCCCGAATAGAAATCTTCTCCCCCTTTTTGTCACAAATGACCAAAGGGTAATGGAGCTTACTCTTCTTGGTCCACATTTTCTTACCACATTTTATAATTTTAGTTAAATATGTCACTTAATCTTTTAGAAGGTCAATATGATTGACGAGAGTTTTTATCGTTGGATTTTGCTGAGAATTATTTCGAAAAGATGTTATAGGGCAATAGGGACAAATGTGACCAGTGGTGCTGCACCCATGACACATTGGGACAAACAAAGTATTAACATCAGAGTTGTACCGTGGCTTCCAAGAGTGATTAACATCAATGTCTTTTCTACTTTTTAAACGTTGAAGATTGGTATCAACCTGAGGGGAAACTCTTGATGGTTGATCACTATAGGAAGATGTTGCGCTGCTTTGTCTTGGAACCGAAATAGCTCAGACAAATACAGTTTTGGGATTAATATGGGCGTTTAATGCCTTTTCAGAATAACCCAACCCAGTGTTATTTCCTCTAAATTTTCCCAAACCAAGCATATGATCCAATTGCTTGGACCCATTTGAAAATTATTTCAGATCATTGTGAGCAGTTTCGAGATCAGATTCAAGTACCTTGATCTGTTCGGTAAATGAGTTAGTTAACTTTTCAACTTCTTGAACTTTAGTATCTAACTCGGACCTAAGGGTTGATTTTTTTTCCATTTCGGTTAGTTAAAGCTTTAATGACATATTAGTTTTCTTGATCTGTAAGTATTCTTTAAATAATTTATCATAAGCATCCTAAAGGTCATACAAGTCAACTTCTGACTCGTTCTTAGATTCATCGGATAGATTAAGGTTTTCTTCTAAACATTCATTAGTTCTATAGATCGAAGTTATAAAAGCCATATACTTGACAGGGTCATCTTCAGAGTATCTTACAACATCTTCTTCTTCATCATCACTTAAGGTCATATTAGCTTTTAAGGCTTGACCTTATTGGCGTTTAAAATTTGGATATTTAGTATGATAATGGCCAAAACCTTTACACTCGTCGCATTAAACTCCTTGGGTATTTTTTTGATTTGGAGTCCTTAATTTTGCATCAGTCTTTCTTCTTAGATTTAGGTGATCGTTTTAAATCAATATTTGATTTGTTTGATGAAGATTTATTTTTCTTCAAGAATTTTTTAAAATTCTTAACAAATAAGAAAAAATCTTCATCGTTATTTAACTCTTCATCAGAGTCATGGTTTCTATCTTCTCTAACAGATTTTAAAGCAATCGATTTATTCTTTCTTGACCGGGGAAGTGTGTGCTCATAGGTTTGGAGTGATCCTATAAGTTCTTTAATCTTCTTTTTATCAAAATCTTTACTTTCTTCGATTTCAGTGACTTTAGATCTAAATTGTTCAGTGAGTGATTTAAGAACTTTTCTAACCGTTTGCCCAAATTAAATGTGGAGTTTATAATATTATTTAATTGAGCATAGAAATCATTGAATGTTTCATCATCTTTCATACGGATTTCTTCAAATCGGGTAGTTAGCATTTATAATTTTAAATTTTTTACAAGTTTGGTTCCTTCATGAGTGATTTCAAGTATATTCCATGCACCTTTTACAATCTCACACATAGATATGCATTTAAACTCTTTGGGAGATACAACCATAAAAATAATATGTAATCCATTACTTTCCAATTACAAGTATCAAGTTCTTTTTTTGACCACAAGGATAGAGTTTTCGGTTCATCACCCATAGTACTTTTGCGTGGGATCCACCCAATTTGAGTGCGTGCCCCCACACGCTTATCCATCTATTTGAGAAAGGCTCTCATACGAATCTTCTAATAGGTATAGTTACTCCCTTCAATAAAGGGAGGAACGGACAGCGATCCACTCGTATACATCTAGATCAAGGGTCGTGGATCGGGGTCTGTCTCTGATTCTAATTGAAAAAGGACGTTTCGTCTCAAATTTTACAATAATGTTTCGACCCCGTGCAAGATTCACAAAAGTAGTAAAAATTTAAATATTCAATACATGTAAAGAATATTTATATCTAGATGATATGAGTAATAACATGCATAAAATGTCTACGACAATAAATAATAATAATAAGAGATAATATTTTGGTGAAGAAGGAAAAACTCGATACCCACGGTAATCGAGAAAAACCCTTCAGGTTTCAACGGCCAGAGAAATAATGCACTATAAAAATCAACTTATAGATTTGGTGGCAATGATACGGCAACCTAGTTTCCTTACTCTCGTATTGTGATCCCTACAAGGAACTCCTTAGATTTGCCCACGACAATAGAATTTGACACCTTTCGATCTTCATGTTAAACTTTCCTCTCGAACCACTTGAATTGTCGCACACCACTGGAGCCCAGTATTCACGCCACCGACGTCACCACAAAGGTTAACAGGCGTGAAGAGGTGCAAATGAGAAAGCATGAGGTGGAGAGAAAACTTGGTCAATGAGGCACAACTGTTGATGAGAAATTTTTTCAAGAATGGAGCACAAGAACCATAGGTTTTTCAAGAGAAACGACTCCTCAAAGTCTGACAGAAAAGTTAGGGTTCAAGTCATAAGACAACCATATATATGGAGCCTCAAAATCAAGTTTAAAAATAGAGCCATTGGATACAAAAGGCTCGCGCCACTTGAGCATTGCTTGAGCGCGCGACGGGTGCCGGTTAGGGTTTGGAGAAAACGTGTCCCGGTGCTCGAGCGCCGATTGGGAGTGCCTTGAGCGCCCTGATTCTGAAAAATACGCCTAGTTGGCACCTCGGGTGAGCAGCGAGTGTGCTGTTCTGGAAAATGGGTTCGAGCAGCAGGCGAGCACACGACCGGCGTGGGTCTTTGGGAATCTGTGCTCGAACGATGATCTGGCGTGGGGCAGGCACTATGCAGAAGATGATCCCAGAACGGACAGGCACGGGCATACGATGATGCAGCACTTCAATGAATACAACCTGATATCGACACATACTAAATATGGTCACAGAATATGCCAACCATAAAAAAAGACCCTAACAGATGGGATGCCAGTTGTCATCTTCCTCGATTGCTCCTTCCCCATGCAGCCTATCGAATCATTGTTTAGTCAGTGAGGATTTGATTATCTGTACTCGGTGATTCTCTACAGATAATGCCAGCACAGGGAATCTTTTGCATTAATGGCTGGTTGATCCTTCGCCAAGCTATAAATGGGGGGGCTTGCAATGTCTCGCATCACGATCCATCCTCACCAACCAAGTGGTGTCAGAGTTCAGAGCAGGAATAGAGCTTGCGCTATCCTTAGTCGGAATCAGAGGAAGTTCATCCTCCATATTCAAAGGAGATATCCTGAGATGTATAGGAAGTCTGTTTTGGTTACCCTTTTTTATACGGGGAACCGCTTTAGTTATCCCTTTTTACGTTCGTCTCAAGGCCGAGCCTGTCGCCTTGCTTTTACAAGCCAGGCTTTCCTTTCACTAGGGCCTGCCTTGCGGGAGGTAGTGCGGCTCTAGGATGATCAACCCTATGCTCCTGTAACATCGAGCAATCCTTTTGCACCCGCGGGTGTTGCGGGGGCCTTCCACGATTCAGATGAATGAGCAATATTATTCTGCAGTTAGGTTGTTGTCCCAAGTATTATTATCACTATTTTCATTTTGCTGAAAGTTTGTACTTTGTAAAAAGGATATTGATGAATGGGACTACCGAACATTTTCATCTTTATTGTATGGCTCCAATATTCTTACATGGTGTGAATGATTAAGTGCTTGCATATTATTTTGCATCACTTGTTGTCTAGCAGTCTAACAACTTGGGCACCCGATTGTTTGGTCTTCTGGCAATTCTAACTTGCAACGGTCCATCCCGACCACATGGTTGGGATGTGAGTCAGTCGGATCAGCCTTAAGCTTGCCTAGTCGGCCACTGCTTGGCGTCTGATGATCAGACTGTCCGGGTAACTGGCACCTCAATCTTCTAACGATTCGGCCCATGGCCAGCTGTCGTAAACATTAGGATGGGACAGGGGTTTGTCAAATTGGCCTCGAGCCCACAAGGGTTGCATGCCGCCAGTTTTGCTGCTTTGAGAAATGGCACATTGGGGACTTGGAACCTCTGTCATCCTATTGATTCGCCTAACCAAATCTGTCAAGGGTCAACTGTCCCCACAAAAAAGTGTAGTGTCAGATCATCATTACTGACTTAGGGAGACTGTTGTGCCATGGCACCTCACGGTGCGGGCACGTATCGCTGTCATTATGGGGTGTGCCTCTTTGATATTCTCCAGTGACACCGTTTCAAGGCCAGGATGTCAACTATTTAAGCCCCGAATCTTCGCCACTTTCCCACATTTTTCCTCCTCTATTTGAATCATTTTACGTTGGTTTGCCCTCTGATTCTCCATGGCTCCCGCAAGTGTTGATATGATCCAATCAATACGTACTCCTACTGACGTCGCATCTTTGTATGTGCAGTATAATATCCGGAGTTGTGAGGACCCGAAACCGAAAATGTAATAACTAGACGTGATTAAGGTGATTAATATCAGTAAGAGACTATGCATGTAGTGAAAAAGTGGTAGTTAAAAGTGAAAAGTTGAAAAATGTCTAAATTCAGCAAGTAGCCGAGTGGCGCTTGCTGTGGGCTCCAGCCCTCCTATCGGGCAGAAAAACCAATGGCGTTCACGAATCCCTCCGCTCGTTGGGCGCTCGAGCCCTCCTATCGGGCGGAAAAACTAGTGGCATTTTTGAACCTCGGCCGCTCGAGCTCCGCTCGAGTGGCTGGGTGCCGAAAGTCGAGCGCTCGCTGCCCGCTTGAGCAGACCTCGAGCGGCAGGCGCAGTATAAAAACACGATCAGACTTCGCTCCTCTCATTTTCGCATGATTTTAGGGTTTTAGAGAGAGAGGGAGTGCCGACCTTAGAGAGAGAAGAAGGGAGAATGAGGCCCGGGAGCTCGAATCCATCCGTGAGCCAGTTATAAAGGTGAAAGCTCGCGACAAGGCAAGTGTACCTTGGACGTCGTTTTACGTTTTTACCGTTTTTCTTACTTTAAAGTTCATGAAAATGTTGTAAAAATGATGTTGAAGCATGTTTCCTTCGATTAATCGGTTAGATTTCATGTTTGTTCATATTTATGGAAGTATTCGGCTTTGATTTCATGCATGAGCATGTGTTATGTGTTTATTTTGATATTGAAAGAACATGGCCAAACCCTAACTAGAAATTTTGGGGATTTATGGTTTAAATGCATGATTGAGTATATATGTTTGGATTTATGGCTTTGATTTCATGAAATATGACTTGTTTAGTGATCGATTTGAGTTCGAAGGTTTTGGCGAAGCGCTAAGTACGAAAATGAAGGGGTTTTAGTGATTTTTAACCAAAGCTCCAGTTACATGAAAGTTAATTGACATCGATGTGTAACTTTCGGTATAATTTGTTTTTGAAAATATGAACGAACGTATACCGACAAAATTTCGATGTAAATTCAAAGAAGTGCTGAAATTGTGTTGTGAAAGTTTTATTTCAAAAATGGGATTTTCGATAAAGAGATGATTTTCGTACAGTTATTTTGGGACCCGAGACTGATTACAGTCCAGGTAAGTTCTTGGGTGAGGCCTTAGAACTTACGGTGGTAATCGAGAATAGCTCTATCCATGGAGCGATTCATGGTCCGCCCTGTCCTCAAGGGCGTTAAACCAAGAGGGACATAGGCCGACCTTCGGGTGGCACAAAATACAGATATCCCTCAGGATGGGATATATATGACATGATAGGCCTTGAATTGTGTGGACTGAACACAATCTATCCTCGATCATTCGCCCCTTCCGTTAGTAGGGTACACTGGCAGGGTCTGAAATTGTTAAGATATGTCATAGTAAAGGATGAAAATGTATTGTACAGTGAAAAGATGATAGAATATCATCTAAGAAAATATGATAATGAATCGTATACAGTGAAAAGATGACAGTGAACAGTATAAAGTATCGTTTTCAGTTTTACCATGCATCAGTAAAGTTTATAGTTATTGTTTTATAGTCTATAGTGTAATGATTTATGAAGCATGAGATTTAATGTCATTATAGTATATCTTTACTCTCTTTTTCTGATAATGTTTGATTAAATATTCTGGTTCTGCATGGTTATATGATAATTTTGGCATAATCGTTTTACAGTTCATATGCGTGTACCTTGCTGGACCTCGGCTCACTGTTTTAGTCTTTTTTCCCCCTCCAGATGAGACAGTAGAGCTATTACCTGATGAAAAAGAGTAAACAGAGAGGAGTTGCTTGAAAACTTTTGAGGACCACCGCATACTGGAGTTATTTTGAAAGAGCCTGTTGATGTAAAGACTTAGCTGAAAATGTGATTTTTGTATACTGGTCTTATATTTATGGATGCTCTAGAACATGCCGATTTTTGTATAGAAAGCTCATGATGTGTATGATAGTAGAAGAGAAAATGCTATACTTCTGTAGGTTCTTAGTTTATTTCCGCTATATACTCTGGATTTACTGTGCAGGTCCTAGATGGTATCTCGTTATTAACTGTTAGAGTAGTAAATGTTTTATGGATTTGTGCCATGAATGTCACATGTAATCCTGTGAATGATTGTTGTAGAAATTGTGAATGATGGATAGTTGTGTACTTGTTATGGATGATTATTACAGGGTTGTAGTTTTGGGTTTTTATCCAATTACAAAGGAGACTTTGCCAAAATTTCTGCAGAAGTCTTGCATTATATTTAGACCGTTAATTGTGTTATCTGTTTAATGGAAGCTTTTGAGGAAAAAAAATCCGTTCCGTCACACGAGTGCCATTCCGTTTGAAATTCTGGGTGAGGACGACAGAGCCTGCTCTCCCCGACGAGGGTTCAATATTGTTTACGAAGCCCACATAAGAAGTGACCTCCATATCCTCTTCACGCAGGAACTATATGAGGTTCTGGTGTCCTTATATATTTCTATTTTGCGGCTTCACTCTAATGCCGTGCGCTATCTAGTTTCCTTGTGTGTCTTCCTTTGCCACCATGGGCAATCCTTAGACACTATGACTGTGAAGGTGATCTTTCGATTCTATTAGGACGCGGACTGGATTTCGCTTTCCCCCCATAAGGAGTTTTGGATAAGTGGGGTGAATCCTGATTTCATAAAAAGTTAGAAAGACCAGTTCTTCTACTTGATGATCCCCTCCGACTGGGCCCCTTCTAACATGTGGGACAGGATGCCGGCCTCCTATGTCGGCGAAGTCCTAGATTGGGAGGAGAACTTGATGAGGCCATTGACGGATCTTGTTGAGGCACATGTCGACTCATTCCATGAGAGGAACTATTGGTTGTCTTCATGGGCCCACGCGTAGGCTAAGTGGGAGTTTCTCTTAGATGGGATGGACGTGACCGCCTTGCTGCTCGTCTACTCTAGGAGGAAACTTAGATCATTGTATATCTAAGAATCCCTTGAGAGGGCAACCCAACAGTGAGCAGCTTCATCGGGCTCCTCCTCCTCCATTGACTCCGGCCTGACCATTGCGGAGTGAATTTGGGGGCTTGGCGAGTCATCTAGAGTGCTAGCTCCTATCCCATCTTCTCCAGCTAGGCAAGTTTCTATGGAGGCCGTTGGGTTTGTTGTGGGTGACAAGTCCACTCCTCCTCCTACCGGAGAATCAAGTGAGCCTGGGGCCAAAGAGTCGGACTAGCTGATCGATGTGTCGACTATGGCCCAGTATGGGGTTCCTACTGTCGTCATCTCCTCGTCTGAAGAGCCTGCACTGAACCCTCCTATTGTTTTTGTTGAGGAGGGTCATAATAGTGATCGAGCAGGTGGAGTTCAAGCAGGTGATGATGCGGAGGTGGCAGCGGCTGGTGAGGTGCTCCACCAGAGGTTCTGGTGCCTGATGATGCAGAGGGTCCAATGGCTCCCCCCTTATTTCCGAGTTCCAAGGGACTGTCCATCTATCATGAAGTTCCTTCGTTGGAGCTAAGGCCACAACCTACTTCTACGTCTAGGGCTCCCCTAGATCCATCGGCTATAGAGGAGATGCCTTACATTGGGGTATATCTTAGGTAATCCTTGATTCTCATTGTTGCTGATTGCCTGCCTTTTTTGCTTGTAGTCACTAGCAATATTGCGTATTTTGGAGGCTTGCTTGTGTTAGCAGGACATTAGGATACATCAGCTTGATGCAGAGATCCTTCGTCTGACCCAAACGTGTGTCGAACCATGTATGTTTGAGGAGATGCAGGGTGAGTGAATACCATCGCCGTCGAGGCCCAGTAGTGCTAGGAGCAGGCTGCTAGCCTCAACCACAAGCTATCCCAACTCAGGGTGAGTTCCGAAGAGCTCAAGGGCGTGCTCCATGCGGCCAAGTAGCATTTTGCTAACCTCTAGAGTGAAAATGTTTAGCTGGAGGTGGAGCTAAGGACCCGATTCAGTCCAAAGAAAGCAAGCCTTGCTCTGAACGTCATATACTGGGACGACGTTTGCCTCTGTAGACAGATTGCATCATTAGTGACTCTAGACTTCCCCGTCGGCTTCTTCGACCCAAGGAACGATGGCACTCGACGATGACTTGACTTGATAGATTTCCTTGAGAGAGGAGGGGAGCCCTCGCAGCGCTCAACGAGGGGCTCCCAACCTTAGGATAGTCATCGCTTTGAGTTGTATGGCTTGGCATCGCTTCGTATTTTTAACGTGGATGGATGTTTTCCAATGTTCATTTTGACTCTTTTAATAAATCAGCTGGACCTTTCTGACCATTGTCGCTAGCGTTTCTATGTTTACACTGAATTCTTTTTCTTGATGCTTTGTTATTTGCTAGATAAGCATTATTACCATCGTAGCTAGGCTTGGCATGGATGTTCGGCCCCAGCTGTGCTTGTTCTCACAGGGAGAAGTCGTGGCACTTTAGTGCTCTTTCCTATGAGAGGACATCATCGCATGTCTACTGGCGAGCCTTACTAGGGCCAGATGGGTTTCATGGCCATAGTCACAAGGCTCTGGCAAAGTCAAAGTTGTCGTCTGTGTGGTTCTATTGGAGCTCAGTCTCACTGGGGGAGACGTGACTGCTCTTGTGTTTCTGTTCCTAGTTTACTGACCATTATCAACTGATGGCACTTGCCCTTATCGAAAGGAGTCATTGCAAGCATTCTGAGGAAGCCCCTAGGGTTTCTTATGGCTATCTATTTGGGAGGTTTGACTTTCATTTGTAAGCCCCCTCCCAGAGCCATAGCATTTGACAGCGTTTAGGCCGCTTGGCTGTTGGAACTGAGATTTTGATTATGTTTTTCACAAGTTAGTTAACAGGCGAGATGCTTTCACCCAATGTAGGAGCAATCTAGGCCATTTGATTTTATGCGATGGCATGCAAGCATTCATATGAACAAGTAAGAATGGACAAATAATCATTTTATTAATTTAAACATGATACACTTTACAAGCATGCCAACCAATATATGACGGACCTACTTGGGTTTGATGTGGGGTTATTGGTAATATTTCTTGAGGAGGATGACGTTTCATGTCTTAAAGACCAGTTTTTCGTTCTGGATGCTTAACTTGTACTCATTGTTTCGGAGAATCGTCAAGATAAAGAACGGCCCTTCCCAATTCATAGAGAGTTTGTTCCTATGAGCGTTCTTACCTGTGGCATCTATGCTTCGTAGAACTAGATTTTTCACATTGAATTGGTGCACTTTCACCCTCTTATTGTAGTACCAAATGATCCGTTGCTAATACGCCACTGTGCATATCTAGCGGCGTCTCAGGCTTCCTCGAGCAAATTGAGATGCTCTCTAAGATGTTGGAAGTTGTTGAGTGGTTCAAAGCTTTCAACCCTTAGGCTGATCAGTTCGATCTCTACTGGAATAGCTGCTTCAATCTGTAGCACATACTAAAGGTGTTTTGGGGGTCGGCTCCTTTGGCGTCATTCGGTATGACTATAATACGAAAGGTAGTGCCCAAGACCCCCTAACATCTTCAGTTTGGTCTTCACTCTATGCAATAAGATTCGATTCGTGACTTCAACTTACCCATTCGCTTGAGGATAGGTGATGAAAATGTGAACCAGCTTAATGCCCAAACTCGAACAGTACTTGGTGAAGCGCTTGTCAGTGAATTGGATTCCGTTGTCGGTCACTATGATATTAGGAATCCTACAAATAATACTTTGTTGAACGAACTCTGTTGCATTTTGTTCAATGATCCAAGCTGGCAGGGTGCCCTTAACCCACTTTGTAAAATAATCGAAGTCGACTATGATGAATTTCCTCTGCCCGGGTGTGTTAGGGAATAGGCTAAGTATGTCAAGCCCCTATTGTGCTAATGGCCATGGTGCCTGCAAGGCTCGCGATTCCATAGGTGGTTGGTGATAAATGTTGCCACGACGTCTCACTTCATTGTCGGCAAATAATAGCCCTACCACATTAATTTAAAGGCTAGGTTCTTACCTCTAATGTGTGACCTACAAATGCCAAGATGCTCCTCGCTCTGTGCGTAATCGGGTTCTTCTTGCGTGAGACATTGCATGTACGAGGTGCAATATCCTCGACGGTATAGCTTGCCATCCATGATGGTGTACCTGCCTACTGTCTTCTTCATGCGTCTGGCATCCTCTAAGTTTTCCAATAGAGTGCCGTCGATGATATATTTCCGGTATGGGGCCATCCAAATTCCATCTTTAGATACCTGCAGCACTTTATGCTCAAGCTTCTCTAGAGTCAGGGCAGCCAGTACTTCTTACATGTGTCAGAAATACTGGTTTAGATTCTCGAATGCCACCATCTTCACCAGTTGGTCAGCTTTTCAGTTGTCTTCTCTCAAGATGTGCACTTCCTCGACTTTGTCAAATGTCCGGGTCATACCTCTCGCTCTAGTGAGGTATTTCGTGAGTAGAGGACTTAACACCTCAAAGTTTCTATGAACTTAATTGATGATCAATTCCGAGTTGCTATAAATGGTCAGGTGCTTAGTTTAGAATTCCCTTACCAACCGAAGTCCGATGAGTAGGGCTTCAAACTCGGCAACATTGTTGATAACCAAGAATCCTAATGTCATTGAGTACTTTGTCTTAGATCCGTCTCAAGTCCTCAAGACCACTCTTACTTCACTGCCCTATTGAGTCCATGATTCATCTATGTGTAGAGTCTAGGTTGGAGTTCCTTCTTGTCGAGGGGGACTAGCGAGAGATTCCGTCAAATCTTGGAAGGCAGCCTAGCAGTTGGTCATCCACTAAAAACTGTTTATTTTTGTTTCCCCTCAGGGCCTTGAAGAAGGGAACATACTTCTTGGCCGATTTTACTAGGAAGGAGAGTGTTGTGAGCCTCTCGATGAACATTTGGACTTCTTTTATAGTTTGAGGGGGGCTCCTATCAATGATGTCCTTTATCTTCTTGGGGTTTGCCTCGATCCCCCATCGAGAGATGATGAAGTCAAAGAATTTTTTAGAAGAGATATTGAAAACGCATTTGGTTGGGTTTAGCTTCATTTGGTGTGCCTGAAGTACTTCACAGGTCTTGCCAAGATCACAGATATGGCCACTGGTAGTTTTCTTTTGATGAGTATATCATCTATATACACCTCCATATTCCAACTGATTTGGGTCTCGACTATTTTTTTTCATGAGCCGCTGGTATGTTGTGCCTGCGTTCATCAAGCCGAAGGGTATTATCTTGTAACACTACATCCCTTAGTTCATCATGAAGAAAGTGTGCTATTCATCCTTATGACTCACTCAAATTTGATTGCAGCCCAAGTATTGTCCATAAAGTTCAGTAGCTTATGTCTGGATGTGAAGTCCACCAATAGATCGATCATTGGCAGGGAAAGCTATCTTTGGGCTACGCCTTATTTACTTCAATGAAGTCGACACACATTCAACACATTCCATTACTTTTCTTAACAAGAACTACATTTGAAAGCTAGTCTGGGTACTAGATTTCTTTGATGAAACCTTGGTCGAACAGTTTCTTCATTTCTTCTCGAATAGCAATTAGCTTCTCAATAGAATAGTTTCTTCACTTTTACCTAATAGGGTTATAACTGGGATCAAGACCCAACTCATAGACCACTACTCTGGTCGGTATTCCTAACATGTCGACAGGAGTCCATGCGAAAATATCAGAGTTTTGTCGAAGGAAGGTAATTAGTTGGTCATGTAGCGGTCCTACCAGTGAGGTCTCGATTTGCTTACATTTATTGGGATGGTTGATGTCCAATAGGATGTAGTCGGTTGCTTCATCGGACTGGGCTTATTGTAAAGTAGCTTTGTCCCGTTGGTTAATATATTTGGCCGGTCAGTTTGGGGCCGCTTGAGTGATTTGGGATAGATAACATGTCTGACTTGTCACTTGGTTGCCCACAAACTCTCCTATCCCACATGCTGTCAAAAATTTTATCTTTAGGTATGGGATTGATGTCACTGCCCTGAACGCAATAAAGCAGGGTCGTCCCCATATGACATTGTAAACCAAGGTTAGGTCGACTACCAAGAATGTGAGCATTTAGGATGCTGTCTTTGGGAACGTTCCTAAGGTGACATCTAACTGGATGGTCCTCTGGACGGGCATCAACTCATTATTCAGTCTGTATAGGGGTCCCTCGGCTGATATCATCTAGTTCCTTTTCAATCCGAGTTTAAAGTATGCATCGAGACACAACAAATTGTGAGAACTTCCATTATCAACAAAGACTTATTTCAATTAAAAGTCAACCGTACTATCCGAAATGAGCATGGATACATTTAGTATTACGAACTCGGACCAAACAGGTCAATTTAAAATAACTAATTATAATTTTTAAAATTTAAAATCTCAAATAATTTTAAATAAATAATTCTAAATCTCAAAAATTCGGGTGTGACAATCTAAATAAATAGAACCCGATAAATTAAAATCCATACAAGATTTCATCGGATAACCATTTAGACAAAAATAAATGCGACAGTCTCTACAAATATCGTAAGGGGGAACAACCCAAATAAAAAATCATAATCTGACATAATATAACATCTGAACTATTCGCAAAATATATTATTGGCATATATCCGATAAATTTCATAATCCAATTGTATCAAAAGTCAAATTTATATCATAACAAACTAAACTCACCAAATCTAACGAATAACTGAAGGTCACATCCTAACTCCTATAATGCGTCCGAGCCTTCTACTCTGGAGGGGCAAAATAGAAAACGTGAGCCAAATACCAAGCAAGTATCATATTTTAGATAAAATGAGTCTTATAAATCAGAGCGAAGGTCAAATAGATGAAAATCTAGTCAAATTACGGAATAAATCAAAATCGGTGATAAGATAATTCCAACAGAAATCAAAAATCTAAATTTTAAAATCTAATAATAGTCTCGTACTCAAATCAAATATCCAAATCCAAACAAATGTCTAAATTTTAAAAATAGTCATCGTCGAGACGTATATATATATATATATAACCAAAATAGAGGTGACTCGGACCAATTTCAACGTCGACGTTAATTTACGTCCAATTCCAAGTCTGAATCCAAGTCCAAATCCAATGCCCCATCAGCTTGTGATTTGGGGCAGAATCCAATAATCATATGATCCAATAGCATACACAGAAGTCGAAGCAGCATCACAATAAATATTTCAAAGGTCCGGATCAAAACATATAATTAAAATCGTTGTATGAGACATACCAAGGCCCAACTGAGGGTAAAATTAGCGAATTTTAAATGCTAATCCAAAATCCAAATCGAAATCAAAGTCCAACACAAATAAATGTAGAGATACAAATTATGTATTAAATTTGAGTTCCAATTATTTAAGGACCAGTTTGAGAAAGGGTTATACATAATTTTGATAACTTTAGGCAAAATCAAATGTAATTTAGGCCAGCATGTGTGGCTATCCATGTACTTTGTACCCATAGATAAGGTTACTCACTATTATTTGTCACCTATGATATTTGATACAATCCTCAAATTTGTTAGATATATTAGGACATCCGGATATATTCTAAGGTCAAATCAAATTATCCAAATGGAAAAGGTCACTACTCTAAACTTTTTCTGCCGATGAAAAGGGATTTCTAAATAAATCCCTCCATCAGGAACTGGACAGAGTGTCCAATTTTTAAATCCAAATCTAGTGACCACAACCCGACACGTGCATGTAGCTACACGGCCTACGTAAAGTTTCATATTTATTTTCATGCAATATACTGATATAAAAATTATACAAAATCTAATAAATTTTTCGGGCATTCAGAAAAATTTAAAACCCTCCAAAAATTATAAAACTCATATCAGAACCCCCAAAATCAGTCATTGAATTACACATACACGTCCAGAATAAAAAAAATAAATATAAATAATACATGCATGTTAGTAAAAATTTTACACGGTATCTAAAATAAATCAAAAATTAAATTAGACCAATGAGGGGGTTTACAGATACTTGTCTGAACCTCATATTTTATAGATCTAAAGAAAGGATGTCCCGAAGCAACCGAATCGTACGTTCTCAC
Organism: Nepenthes mirabilis; assembly: GCA_025585075.1. NCBI lineage: Eukaryota > Viridiplantae > Streptophyta > Magnoliopsida > Caryophyllales > Nepenthaceae > Nepenthes > Nepenthes mirabilis. Next base: position 18,183 of record JAODPA010117508.1, read on the forward strand.
TCCTGTCGCATGCGCTACCGCGCCTCTGCCCGTGTTACATCCGAGTTTTCCTCTCTCTATGCAGCTCTGCCGCATGCCGTTGCCACCCATGGCCGTTGCGAGTCACTGGCAAGTCACCACCACCGCCGTTGACTACCGCTGTGTCTCCTCCGCGCACCACCACCGATGCCTACAACGGCTACTGCCTCCCACGCCAGCCTTACCGAGCATCGTCAACCATCGCACACATCTAGCCACTGACGACCACCCTCACCGTGCCGACCTCACCGCACGTCGCCGACGCCGTCGCCGTCGCCGGCCGCCTCCCTTCCGGCTACCATCCTTCCCCAGTGAGCCTCTCTCTCCTCATCGAGCCCCTTCACCCACGGTCGTCGCGGCCTCACCCGCAAGCCACCATTGCCACTGTCGCCGACCATCTCT
>JAODPA010117519.1:0-18602 GCA_025585075.1 Nepenthes mirabilis
TATATTTCCATTTTAATGTATTCTAATAACTAATCATTCTATTAAAGTTTTCTCCTCACCTATTTTTTAAGAGTTGAGTGAGGAGTTAAGCGCGTTCTGTTGAGAACATGCTAAGAGAAAAATAAAGAAACAAGAAAAAGTTTGTTGCAAGTGAATTTACACCCTGTTGTGCTTTAATTTTCTTGCAAGTGAACTATCCCTCTCTTGAATATCATTGAAAATTCCTTTCATATTGTTTAGCCTTGTTTATTCAAGAAGAAGCGTAGAAAAATATCCGTATGGAAAGTTGCCTCGTTAGATGTAAGGATTAAAACTTTTAAATTCTAGCACGGTTGTGGCTTGACAAAATATAAGTTTATCCGACGGTTCATATAAAAATACTTTATACATATTTTTTTTTACTATCTCTTTTTGGTCTTTCAAACCATATATTGATGAATTTAATGCATGTGTATCCTTTATCCATATTTGTTGTGTCTCGAGTCTACGGTTGTTATACGAATTATGAAGCCTTCAGATTCCTCGTTGTTTGGAGGTAGTCACGAGCGGGTCCAGTCTCCATCTTTATTAACCTGAGACATGCATAATATAACTAAGAAACAAGAGGTCAGCGGTCCAGCGAAATTTCTCACCAAAAACACTCTGATACTCAAGTCAACAACTTCCCGCAATAAACGGAAAGGGGCGCACGCTTAGAGGTGCATGAAAATATGCTGCAAATGCGTTGGGAGTGCGTGGATGCAAAAATTAGAGATTAGTGAGCGGGTAATGGGAGGCCTGGCTCCCGGAATGCATCGTAGCGGGTGGCTAACTCTCGTCGCCTGATAAGGCTGAGAAGGCCGGATCTCGTCGCCGGTGTATTAGTTCTCGCCTTGCAATGACAGGTAGATCGCCGGGCATTACAGGTCACACTTGATCTACCTCCTGTGTTGGGATTGGTCGGAGAACTGTCGGCAGCGGCGTGAGCCGCGACTGGCAGTGCTGACCCTCTCCCCATTGGCTCATTTTCTCTGCACCACCACTGTTGCCCGACAGCCTCATTAATGGGCTGCAAAAGATGCCTATTGGTTGCGAGTACGGGCCGCCACGTAGGCCGTTCTGGGACGTTGGGCTGGATCCGTTGTTTGGGCTATTGCTCCACTGGTTGGGCTTCAAACTTCTTTGGGTCTTCGCATTGGACCCAACACTAGCCCCCCATATTTGGGCCGATCTGTGGTCGCAGCCTGGCATGTCCTTCTGAGTCCAACTTGCGGTTTCTCAACTTCCCTCGAGATGCGCAAATATTTGTCATCTTCCAGCTTTGTGCCGTCCCTAAGCGGTTGCGCAGGCTTCTCTGATACTGCAGTGATTCGGTGCCTAGAATGAAAGGATTCGCACACCTGAGATTGTGTCAGATTTGAAGACTTTCTTGTTTCATGAAAGACGTCTATGGGATAGCATGCCCCATTAGGTGCCAGAAGGTCGCCAACTTGCCCATAAATAGGAGGGCCCTTTGACCAGTGTAGCTCATCCCTTGGCTGACTTTGGAGGAGCAATACGAGGGTCTTGGCTCGTCCCACCTTTGGTGGAGGTCCGCCAAAGAATTGGATGGACTAGCAGAAGATCCATAGCTTCTGATGAAGATTGTCCTTGTGCTCATGCTGTGGGTGGTTCCTCATGTTAATGAGGGTGGCTTGGTCACTCTACTGTCGTCGTGTGCCTCCCCCCATGGAGCGATGTCCTCCAGTGTGCAGTGGGATCGCGGCGGAGCTATCCCCGGGGGCTTCACCTTTGGGGTAGCACATCGTTTGCGGCCTCCACTTCATTTGGATCACCGTATGTGCTTTCTGGAGGGGAGACGAAGGGCAGAGTCTCCGTTAGGGGAGTGTAGGCCCTTGGAGTCATTGTTGGAGGCTCCTGTCGTATGTGTCGGTTCTGCCTCGACAGTTAACATTGGGTTTGTCTCCCGTTGAAGGCTGACTAACACTCGGCTTCTCCCAGTGCTTGCGCTTGTTGGGTTACCAGCAGTGGGGCCGCGGTGATCTCATGTGGATCACGTTCCCCAGCGCGCTCCAAGCATTCGAGGCAGTTGCCTAGGGGCCTAGGCCCTGTGCCATATTTTCTTCTTCTTTCTTGTACTTTTGCTATTATAAATTTTGTACTTTATAAAGAAAGTATTGATTAATAAAATAAGTATCCCTTCTTCTTTATTCTTCTATCTTGTAACACGCATCTTTTCTTATTGACTGCTTTTTTGGATCACCCTTCATGGGTGATTGGCTTCTTCCGTTGCGTTGTGCACCTCCGCGCATCTGAACGTCTTCGAATGCTTGCGGTTAGTTCTGCCGGTCTCTTCCCTCGAATCTTAATGTAAACTGTCGACAGGAGGACGCGGTAGGAGGAGACTTTTGCCAGCTGACACTGTGGAAGCTCAAACGCCACAGGTGGATGTCACATCCGCCTGGCCATCTGGCACATTAAATGTGTGGAAAATCACGGGGCACTGCTCCATAATGATTTGCCTTGGAAAGACATGAAGTTTCGGGGATTTGCCACATGGAGGGTGTCCGTTGGCCTTCTACCAGCACGCTTTGTCTTCAGAATACTATCGTTTCAATCGGGAAACTTTGCTTATTTAAACACACGAGTTCTCACCAAAGTTGCGTGCTCTATTGCCTTTTTGACGGTGTGAAGCTTTGCGTTGCCTTCGAGCCTTTTTTCTCTTTGTCCTCTTGCGTTGCGGCTTCAATGGAAAGGTTATCCTCGTCATTTGGGTTAGAACCCTCTTTCAAAGAGCCCGAGATTGGGACCCATGCCACTGGCATTCCTAGTGCGGCTGCAGCTGCGGCTGACACAACGGCGGCAGAGGGATGTCATTCAGAGGCCACTGTTGTGGGTCTAATGCGATTTTTGAGGGCGCCTCTAGGCTTTGAGAGGGAAGAGGTGTCCACCTCCTCGCGGGATCGTAGGTCCAAGAGGGCGGATTGTCTGCTTCATTAAGTTGCCAAGGTCGCCGAAAGCGTTGAAGCCAGGGTGTAGGTTGCAGTTGGAGAGATAGAGCAGATGTGGGCTTGTGACGCATACTTTGAGGAATCATGGGCTGAATTAGAAGCGAGGGCGTCCGGGCTTACTGGTGGTAATATGCAGCCCACGGCCCGTATATTGGCACTTCAGGAGGAGCTTGGGCGATTGCGGCTACAGTTTGGGGAGGAGCTTGCGTGGATGGGGACTGAGCTGAGGTTGAGGTTCCTACCAGAGAAGGTCGGTCCTGCACCGAAAAGGAACTTCCAGGATGGTGTCAGTCTCAACCGAAAACTAGTCTTGCTGGAGGGTCCGAACTTCCGCATCGGCATCCTGAACTCCTGAAACACTGATACCTTGACACGCACGGACCTATTAGAGTATCTGGCTCTAGATCCTGCTAAGCCCAGAGGGGGCCGTTAGCTGTACTTTGCAGCTGCAGGTTGTAAAAAAAAAGAGTTATTATTGATCCATATAATGGAACTTAATATTTAGCTGCTTTGCTTATTTTTCATTGCTTGTTGTATTCGAATGGTCCGTTTTCTCTCTCGTGCACCTATCTTGTGAGTCCCATCGTTGCCGTCCCTAGCGATCATAATTCTTGCATTAAATGCAGGTTTGCCAGTGGGGATTTCGGCAGGCGGCTGAGGCGATATCGATCTGCAATCTGACAAGAGGTTATGATTGACCGTTGCTTGGGACCCGCGATGCTCCTGCTAGGCTGGCATGTGGCCTAGCCATTTAGCGAAGGTGTCGTTTGGGTTTTCCCCGTGCGCTGGCACCCCGTTGTCTATTTAAACGGTGTCTCGGTGAAATCCTTCCCCTTTATGCTTTTTCATGCTACAACTCGTTCCAGAGTGAGAGAGGGACGGCTAAGAAGAAAGCATCTGCTTCCTCTTCGCGAGCTTCTACGGTGAGCCGCCATAGGGTTGACAACACAGGTTCCATTTTGACAACAAGTGCCATCGTTGCTTTGATGGTAGATTACGAGATCCCCAATGATTGGGCTTATCGTGCTCTTGGCTCCATGGGTTGAGCCAACTCCCTCCAGATGGCTTCGTTACTGTTTATGAGCACCATCTGAGAGGGGGGCTTCGTTACCCCATGTCATGCACTCTGTACACGCCGGTCGAGGCATTGTATGTTCCTATGGCGAGGCTTCACCCTAATGCCGTTTGTTACCTGGTTTCACTATGTAACTTCTCCCGTCTTCATACTAGCATGTTCAATGCAAAGGCGGCGAGAGTGATTTTCCGTTTCATAGAGTCGGAGGATCCCAAAGTGGTAGACGATGTTTTGACAGAAGAACTTTGTCGTGTTTTGTTCAATGATTTGAGCCAGAGGGACTGCTTCTAACCACTTAGTAAAGTAGTCGATATCAATAAAGTAGTCGGCTGTGCAACTTCGTATGAAGAAGGTGGGTCATGGATCCGTGGACATGACAGTTTTCACATTTCTTTACAAATTCCAAGGCATCTCGCTTCATCGTGGGCTAGAAGAGGCTCTGTTGCATGATCTTGAATGCGAGATTTTTTCCTCCAATGTGCGAGCCGCATATGCCGAGGTAGATTTCGCTAAGGGTGTACTCAGCCTCCTAAGGGGTCAGGCATTTTAGGAAGGAGTAGAATATCCTCACCTGTATAGCCTCCTATCAAGTCTCGTGTACAAGCCTGCCATCTTCTTGATCTGTTTGACCTCATCGGCATTTTCGGGCAATGTTTCGTCTGTCAGATACTTTCAATACGGGGTCATCCAATTGTCGTCCTTGTCAATCTACAGCACTTCCTGGCCTAAGACGTCAACACTGGGTACGGCCAGGGTTTCCTACAGTCCCTGGCGTACTGATCTAGAGATCTTGCAGCTGCGTCCCTAGCCAACTGGTTAACTTTTCAGTTTTTGACTCTAGGCATGTGTTCAATCTTGAAGCGCTCGAAGTCTTGGATTTGGGCCTTTGCTCTCGCCAGGTACTTTGCGAGTTGAGGGCTCGATGTCTCGAAGGTTCCTTGGATTTAGTTGACCACGAGCTCCGAGACATTGTGCACAACCAGCGACTTGGCGGAGCACTTCTTTGCTAGATGAAGTCCTACAAGATGGGCTTCGTATTCTGCTACATTATTAGTAGCGGGAAAGGTCAGCGCAACGGAGTACTTAAATCTCCGTGTCGTCTGGAGTCTTGAGTACGACTTTGGCTCCGCTGCCTATCTGGGTGGATAAGCCATCCATATTTAGGGTCCATATTGAATGTCAGGATCGTCCACACTTCCGCAGCTGTGAGGGTCATCTAAAGAGGGGGTCGCCGCCTCAACGATGAAGTCCGCTGGGGCCTGACTATTGAGAGCTGGCTGCAGTCGAAACTCCACGTCGAACTCTCCCAATTTTATAGCCCATTTGACTAGTCGCCTGGAGGTTTGTGGCTTCTATAGGATCGACTTCAGGGGTTGATCCGTTAGAACAACGATCCGGTGAGTTTGGAAGTAGGGCTGTAGCTTCCGTGCCGAATAGATGAGTGTCAACACGATCCTTTCGGTGTGCGGGTAGCGGGTTTCCATGTCTGTCAGTACCCTACTCATGTAGTACACCGGTCGCTGTGCTCCCTCATGCTCAATGACTAGCACAGAGCCTAGGGCCGTGTCTAACGTAGCCAAGTAGAGGTATAGCTCCTCGCCCACGCACGGTGATTTCAAGAGAGGTGGGCTAATGACGTATGCCTTTAGCTCTTTAAAAGATTCCTCACATTCCTCGGTCCACCGAAATCTAGATGATTTTGTCCCACTAAGTGCCTTGAAGAAGGGCAAGTATTTCTTTGCGGACTTAGCTAGGAATTGCGAGAGGGTTGCCAGCCGTCTTGTGAGCTTCTGTACTTCCTTCATCGTTCACGGAGGGTTCATGTCGAGGATGGCCCTAATCTTTTTCGGGTTCGCTTCTATGCCACGTTGTGACACGATGAAGCCTAGGAACTTCTTGGAGGTCACCCCGAATGCGCATTTGGCTGGGTTGAACTTCATTCTGTGTGCCCGGAGGACCTGGAAGGTCTCCTCTAGGTCACGGATTTGGTCGTCAGCTAGCCTACTTTTTATGAGCATGTTGTCAACGTACACTTTCACATTCTTCCCAATCTGAGCTTCGAATATCTTGTTTACTAGGCGCTGATAGGTTGCCCCTGTGTTCTTGAGGTCGAAGGGTATCACCTTATAGCTGTACTTTATCTGGTCGGTTATGAAGGAGGTGTGCTTCTCATTGTCCGAGTACATCCTAAGCTGGTTGTAACTTGAGTAGGCGTCCATGAAACTCAAGAGCTTGTGTCTAGATGTGGAGTCCAACAGCTGATCGATCCGAGGGAGAGGGAAGCTGTCCTTTGGGCAGGCTTTATTTTCGTTGGTGAAATCCACGTACATCTGCCACTTGTCGTTGCTCTTCTTCACGAGCATGACGTTGGATAGCCAGTCTGGATATTGGACCTCCTTAATGAATCCAGCGTCCAACGGTCTTTTTACTTCTTCCCTTATAGCTGCCAGCTTTTTGACGGAGTGATTCCTGCGCTTCTGCCGCACGGGCTTGTAGCCGGGATCAAAACCCAACTTGTTGACCATTACTCCGGCTATTATCCCAGACATGTCGATAGAAATCTATGCGAACACGTCAAAGTTCTTTCATAGGAAGGTGATTAGTCGATCACAGTTGGCAGGAGGGAGAGAGCTGCCCACATGTACGCACTTTTCCGCCTCGGCAGGATCCAGAAGAATTACTTCAGTTGCTTCTCCTGACTGGGCTTATTGTAGCGTTGCTTCATCGCAGAGATCTAAGTCTCCGTTCAGGTGGTCTGGCATCGCTGGAGCGACTTGAGACAAGTACCACGTCCGTCCCATCACCTGGTTCCCGAGTACCTCCCCCACGCAGCACGGGGTTGGGAACTTCATATTTAGATGAGGAATCGAAGTAATGGCTCCGAAGGCCATGAGGAAGGGTCTACCCATGATGGTATTGTAACCGGACGGTGGATCGATGACGAGGAATGTTAGCTCCCGTGTTGCAATGCGCGGATAAATTTCCATCGCAACCTCTAGCTGGACTATCCCCTGTGCAGGTACAGGTTTGTTGTCTAGACCGTATAGAGGGTCGTTGGCCACTTTCATTTGGCTTTGCCTCAATCCAAACTTAAAAAAGGTACCAAGATATAACAAATTTTGAGAGCTTCCATTATCAATGAGGACTCGTTTCAGTTGGTAGTCAATCGTACTATTTAAAATGATGACGGATACAACAAGGGGATCAGAATGGGGGAATGTTACATTGGCCATATTATCGCTACTAAAGCTAATGATATCACTCCTATCCCCTATCTTCGCTCTCTTACTGTTGGAAGTCTACTCAGACTGGGTTTGCCTGCTACTCTTGGCAGGCGCAGTTGAGATCATGCTGATCACGCCGGCGGCCGTACAGTTCTTAGGAGGTTCACTTGCCTCACCTTTTGAGGCTGCGGGGGCCTGGCCTGAGTCCTTCACGAACCGTTTGAGGTGTCTGCGGTAGACCAGGTTTTCTATTTCCTACTATATGGTCCGACAGTTCTCCATGGAATGTCAAAGGCAGCGGTGGTATTGGCAGTACTTCGTTTGGTCACCGCAGCTCGGGCCCTTCAATGCTTTCGACCACATGAAGAACTTTTCATCCTCGATCTGCATCAGGATGTTCACGTGGGTATCGTTTAGAGGAGTCAGGAATGTTGGCCCGCGCTCCTTCCTCAATCCCAGCGAAGGACGTGGCTGCTTGCGGTGCTCCTAAAAGCGGCTACAGTCGCCGTTCCTCTTCTTGCCGGTGGTAGGTCTGGGAATCTCTGGAGGGTGGTCCACATGCTCGGGACGCTTTGCCAAGTTGGCTTCCTCCATCGAGATGTAGGTTCGGGCAATGGTTTCTACTTCCCGAAAGGATTGAGAGCACTGATGTGACAGGCACTTGAAGAAGTCCCCTGTTGCCAACGTAACAAAGAAGGCGTTAAACTTCAGCTCGTCAGAGAACTGGGGGATCCGACGCGCCTCCGTAATGAAGCGGTTGAGAAATCGCTTCAAGCTTTCATCTGACATCTGGCGGACGCGGACTAGGTGCCATGGCTGCTTCTCCTCTCTTCGACTGGAGGCGAACTGACTCAGAAAGCTGTCTGCAAGCTCATCAAAGGAGCAAATGGAATTTGGCGGGAGGCCGTGGAACTAAAGTAGCGCGTCCCCCCTGAGGGTGACAGGGAAGCATTGACACATCATGGCCTTGCTTGCTCTCTAAAGGGACAGATGAGTATGAAAGTAGTTGAGGTGATCCATCGGGTCCTTGCTCCCATTATACCCTTCCAGTACAGGCATCTTGAACTTGTGAGGGAGCGGTTGGGTCCGGAGATCCATGGTGAAGGGTGGCCTTCGCAGGTCGGCGGAGGATCGTGCGGGTCTCTCCTTATGTAGGAGATCCAAAAGTACTTTAACCTTCTCCTCGATTGGTGGGTCGGATTCGCTTTTCCTTGTGTTGATGATGTCACGGAGTTTTGTGTGACCCTCTTGGTGTTGCTGAGCTTGTCGATTGTGGTGACTTCCCACGCGGGGCGGCCGCGCACTATTGGAGTCTATGGCCGTCGGCCTCCTTTCGTTGTGGGAGTTACAGGAGTTACGCCGCTCCGAGCTCTCCTCCCGCTCATCCTGGCTAGGGTGGCTTTCAGCCACAAACTGGGCTTTGCTGCGGAAGGCCGTCTAGGCCCCAGCATCGTCAGACCGATTTGATCTTCTCTTGAAGACTCCCACGCAACGTCTTCCCCGCCTGGAGAAGGATGCCTGGGATGTTGGAGGAGCTGCCCCCATCCATGGTGTGCCCGTCCGGTTATAGAGGCCCTGGATCACCAGCCTCATATCGCCTATGTCTGTTACTAGGCGGTGAATTTTAGGCTTTGGACGGACATCTACGTGGCTACCCACTGAGGGGTCGTCGCCGTGGGCAACGGCATCTCTTGCTAAGGCACTGGCTTGTACCTTAGTTTTTACAATCTTGTTGCGAAGGAATGAGTATGAGAAGGAGACGTTAGGCTTCTTGTCTCGTTCCCACAGATGACTCCAATGTTGCTCCCAGGTCCTCGGTTGTCGTACGAATTAGGGAGCATTCGAATTCCTTATCGTCTGGAGGTGGTCACGAGCGGGTCCAATCTCCATCTTTGTTAACCTTGGATCTGCACAACACAACTAATAAATAGGAGATCAGAGGCCCGACAGGATTTCTCCGACTGAAAATACTCCGACGCTCAAGTCAATAACTTTCCGTAATGAATGGAAAGGGGCGCACACTTAGAGGTGTGCAAAAATATGCTACAAATGCGTTGGGAGTGTATGGATGCAGGAATGTGAGATTAGTGAGCGGATAATTGGAGGCTTGGCTCTCGGAATGCACCGTAGTGGGTGGCTAACTCTCGTCACCTGAGAAGACTGAGAAGGTCGGATCCGAAAGATGGTTTTGGAGTTTAACTTGCGTGACATAGAGTCGATTATCCGGGATTCAATCCCCTCCCCTGTAGAAGGTGAGGGGTTTTATAGGCCCCCTGGTTGGGGACTTTGGGCGCGAGACTTCTCGTCGTAGGGATTCGTCAGCCATTGATTGATGACGGCAGTCACCAGTGTATTAGTTGTCACCTTGCAGTGGCAAATAGACTGCTAGGCATTGCAGGTTATGCTTGGTCTACCTCCTACGTTGGGATTGGTTGGAGAACTGTGGGCAGCGACGTGAGCCGTGGCTGGCAGCGCTGACTCTCTCCCCATTGGCTCTTTTCTTTTGCGCCACCACTGTTACCCGACAGCCACATTAATGGACTACAGGCGAAACCCATTGATTGCGAGTACGGGCTACGACGTAGACTGTTCTGGGATGCTGGGCTTGATCCGCCGTTTGGACTGTTGCTCCACGGGTTGGGCTTCGAACTTCTTTGTGCGTTCGCACTTGACCCAACAATATTGATGACTTTTTGCTTGTCGTGTATGGAAATGTCTGCCAAATTGGGCCTGGCCCATATAGGGTTTTTACCTTTTCTCGGTCTGCTGTTACAGTGCTCCCGGTCAATGGAGATGTTGACCATCTTGAGGGAGCGCGTTGGCCGCCTAGTTGACATTCCACACGGTCAACGTTAGCGTTGACAATCCAAACGCGCATATGAGTTTTCTTGGATTTTGAGCCATTTTTCTTATTGGGCTTACCTGCTATGGGCTTACCCATCATTAGTCCCTCATACTGATGGTCTGGATTTTGGCCTCTAGCATGTTCATGATCGGATGCATCTGTCGTTTGCTGATGGTGACGGAGTTGTTGACCATTTGAATAGGAGCCTCGCGTACTTCCAAAATGTTAACCGGTTTGTTGACTGTTTTTGAAAAACTTTTGGGTAACTTGGGAAAGGAAACGTTGGCCATTAGTCGTCCTGTCAGAAAAAGTGTGCCATGTGTCATCATACGGTGTATTTAGGATCCCAGTATTTAATGAGCTGGAAGATCTGATTCGACGGCTCGTTTTTGGAAAGCGACACGTGGCGGTAATGATGGCGCATGCTTTCGAGGTGGTTTTTTATTCGCACTAGCATTTAAGTTCCCTGTTCGTTTCATTTTGAATTTTCCTACGCCTTCCTTTGTTTCTTCGTCTTCATTAACTCGTAGGAGTGAAAGAGAAAAAACCCTAGTCGATTTTCTGACCATGGCCTCCGTCGTCGATATCACCTCCGTCCTACGAGAGAACGATGTGAAGGTATTGTACGTAGAGTATAATATCCTAAAGGAAATCGCCTTCTGTGTTCCTGGGAAGGACAACAGGGCTTTCCTGCCACTTGCGGGCTTTGTGACCATATGCGAGGCCCGTTTGAGGAGTGGGCTCCGTCTTTTGATTTTCGACGAGTTAATGTTGATCTTTCAGACGCTTCGGGTCCCCATTGCACAGTTCCACACCAACGCCATCCGATATCTGTGCTACTTCTGCATATTTCTCAATCAGCACTCGAGGCTGCTGACGATGTCGTTGGTTAGAGGGCTCTTTAAGCTTAACCAGGGAGTAGAGTGGATTTCTCTATCCCCATGCAGCGGTCTTAGGATAAGTATCATCATATACGACTCTATGAAGAGTTGGAAGAACCGGTTCATCTTCATTAGTGTGGGTGAGTCCTGGCCCTTAGCCATGGAGTGGGGCCAAGTGCTGGACGTGTATACGGGGGCGCCTTCTGAGGTTGAGACGACGTCCCTATCTTGGTTGGTCAAACTTATCAAGGATCACCTTGGATATTTCCGGAGAGACCACTTGGTCCCCGGTGTTGAGGCAAGGAAGGCCAGGTGGGGGCGTTCCTCTCCCAACCAGAAATTCAAGGTTCCACCGGTCCTGTGGGAAAAGAAGAGGAAAAATGGCTTTCTAATAGGTCCTCGCCTGTCTGACACCAGTCCCTCTAGTCCAAGGCAACAGAGGGCGGCCTCGGTGGTGCTTTTTTCGTCGTCCTCAGGGCCAAACTATCTCTCTGCCGGGCGCTTTGCGGGTGTAGGCACCGCTTCCGGGATTGAAGCGGAGTTGGCTTTGGAGGCCTATGACGCCATGTTGAATGCAAGGGCGAGTCGCGGTGTTGTTCTTGCGCAGCTTGTGCTGGCGGGGTTGCCGTCTAATCCTCGCAAGGAGCGCTTGGGCTGCAGGAGTTGTCTATTGGATCTTCTGCTGTGGAACTGCCGACTGAGCAGTATCTCATTGGATCTCCTATTGTGGAACTGCCAACTGAGCAGTAGGAGATGATTTTGGAGCCTCCCACTATTCCCGAGGAGCCAGCCAGGATGGAGGATATTTCAGGGGAGTCATTGGAGGAGCTCTTGGCGGAGGTCGTTGCCAGACCTGCCCGCAAGGGCTCTACTCCTTACTCATCGCCTTTGGCATCTAGTTTGCATGCCAGACCAAACAGGCCAGCACGAAGAATTTGAGAGGTATAAATTCTGTTATCTGCCTTGTCTTTAAGTTTGCCTTTTCTAACCCCCCCTTTTTTGGTACAATTACGTAAATGTGCTTTACCATAAGCAATAATACGAGTAACTTTGTACATGTTGCATGTTTTTACTTTTTTACAGCTACTTTTTACTTGTATTTTGTTCCTTCGCTGTTATGGGCGGTCAATTGGGCGGGCTTCCTGTGAGTTGGACGCCCGTCTTGTTTTGGGCGTTCATGGCGTTTTCAAAGAAGTGGCCTAGTATTCACCTGCGAGTAAAACTTGGTCGCATTGCCTAAGTGCAGACTTTGGCCGCCAGCTTTGGTGGAGCATTTTGCTCCAGTCGACCATCGTTGACTGATCACGCTATCTCCTTGTGAAGGAGGTTATCACGTGTGCCGCGTTAGCCTCCTAAGATTTTTGATCGCTAATGGGCCATTTGGATGATCAATGTTTAGATACGACCACTCATGAACCGCCTGAATGACCAGGGTTTAAGTTTGGCCAGTTACTAGCCGCTCGGATAACCGAGGTTCATGTACGACCACTTATGGTCCGCCTGGATGACTAGGGTTTAGTAACAAAGGAGTGAAAACCCTCCCGACTTAGGGACAGCCTAGGTCGTTTGAACCTGCAACAAGAATCACACATATATGCACACGAAAGAAAAGAAGCAAACACAACATGCTAAAGGGAATACTTGTTTTACTAATTAAAACGCGCATATAAATGATTACATACAATTATACAGACTACCTACCTGGGTTCTTCTTGGAAGTAGCGTTTGAGGTGGATTGCATTCCACGTCCGTGGGATTAACTTTTCATCCTAATTTCGGAGCTTGTATGCCTCGTTTTATAGGACGGTGGAGACTACAAAATGCTCTTCCCAATTTGGGGAGAGCTTATTCCGATAGGCCACTTTTCCTGTGGCTTCGATACTTCGCAAGACCAAGCCTCTGATATCGAACTGCCGCGCTTTTACCGTCTTGTTGTAGTAGTAGGAAATTCGGTGTTGGTAGGCCACTGTCCACATTCTGGCGGCATCGCAAGCTTCTTCTAACAAGTCTAGGTGTTTCCAAATTTTCTAGGAGTTACCCTGCGAGTCAAAAGATTCCACCCTAAGATTTGAAAGTCCGATTTTAACCGGGATTACTGCTTCTATCCCGTAGCAGAGGCTGAAGGGTGTCTCACGCGTTGGTTCCTTTGGAGTTATCCGGTAAGACTAGAGGACTGATGGGAGCTCATCTACCCAAGAGCCCCCTGCGTCATCCAGCTTGGTCTTAAGCCCGTGGAGTAGCGTTCGGTTTGTGACCTCCACCTATCCATTCACTTGGGGGTATGCCACCGAAATATGGACCAGCCTAATCTCAAGGCTAGTGCAATACTTGGTGAAGCATTTTTTTGAGAATTGAGTCTCATTGTCAGTCACAATGACTTCTGGAATGTCAAATCTACTGATGATATTCTGGCGAACGAATTTAAGAGCGTTGTGTTCTGTGATCTTGGCCAGCGAGATGGCATTGACTCACTTTGTGAAGTAGTCGATACCTACTGTGATGAACTTTTTTGTCCAGTTGCGATGAAAAATGGGCCGAGAATGTTGAGCCCCCATTGTGCGAAGGGCCACGGCGCCTGAAGGGATTTTAGCTCTGCGAATGGCTGGTGGCGAAGGTTGCTGGCAGCTTTCACACTTCTTTACAAACTCGAGTACATCTTTTTTCATTTAGGGCCAATAGTAGTATTACTGCATGATATTGAATGCTAGGTTTTTACTGTCGACATGCGATCTGTAAATCCCAAGGTTCGCTTTGCCCAAGCTGTAGTCAGCCTCTTCAGGGGTTAGGCGCCGGAGGTACAGAGTCGAGTAGCCGCGGCGATACTACTGCCCGTCGACTATGGTCTTCAGGTTTCTAGAGAATGATCTTTTGAGGCTGGTCGGTGAGAATTATGACGCGTGTGCCTGAAAGTAGGCTTTAGTTTTCGTGCGGAGAATATGAGAGCTAAGGCCAACTTTTTTGTGCGCGGGTAGCGCTCTCCGGGCCGGTCAATGTTTTGCTCACGTAGTAGATCGATCTTTGGGTATCGGAGTCCCGGCGTACAAGGACGGACCTGAGGGACACTTCTGACACTGCCAAATAGAGGTACAACTCCTCTCCATCCTTGGGCAACGTTAGTAACGGTGGGCTAGACAGATATTGCTTCAATTCATTGAAGGCCGCCTGACAATCTGCAATCCATTGAAACCCGCTTTATTTTGTTCCCCTTAGAGCCCTGAAGAATGGTTGATATTTGTCACCAGACTTTACTAGGAAGCGAGACAAGGCTGTCAATCGTCCAGTTAGTCGCTGGACATCCTTGATACTTCGGGGGGTAGCCATGTTCGCGAGGTCCTTGATTTTCTCTGGATTTTCCTCAATCCATCATTGGAAAATGATGAAACCCAAGAATTTTCCTGAGGCTACCCCGAAGACGTACTTGTCAGATTCAGCTTCATTTGATGCTCACGGAGCACCTCAAACGACTCTGCCAGATCGCAGATATGGTCGTCAGTGGTTCTGCTCTTGAGGAGCATGTCGTTAACATAAACTTTCATATTACGGCTGATCTGTTTCTCAGTTATTTTGTTTACCAGCCGTTGGTAGGTGGCTCCTGCGTTCTTTAGTCCAAAGGATATTACCTTATAGCAGTAAGTTCTCTGGTCCGTCATAAACAAGGTATGCTTTTCGTCCTCCGGGGTTATCTGGAATTGGTTATAGTCCGAATAGGCATCCATGAAACTCAACAGCTCATGTCCGGATGTCGAGTCTACTAGCAAGTCAATCATGGGTAAAAGAAAACTGTCTTTTGGATAGGCTTTATTAACGTCGGTGAAATCGACGCGCATTCGCCATTTTTCGCTGCTCTTCTTTACCAGGACTACGTTGGAGAGCCAATCGGGGTACTGGACTTCTCTAATGAATCCGGCGTCCAGCAGTTTCTTTACTTCTTCCCAAATGGCGACCAACTTTTCTACCGAGTGATTTCTCCGCTTCTGTCTGACGAGCTTTCGGTCCTGGTCGAGGCCCAACTTGTGGACAATTATCCGGGCCAGAATTCCAGGCATGTTAGCGGGAGTCCATGCGAAGATATCATCATTTTGTTGCAGGCACGTTATCAACTTGTCGCGCAGTGCTCCGATGAGTGAGCAGCCGATCCGTATGCACTTTTCTAGCTCCTCCAGATTTAGTGGGACTAGGTTGGTTGCCTCACCGGACTATGCCTTCTATAAGGTCATTTCGTCTCTATGGTCAAGTTCTCCCACTGCTCTGGTGCTATCGTTAGGAGCAATTTGGGACATGTAGTATGTTCGTCCGGTGACTTGGTCACCCAGCACTTCGGCCACACCATATAGCGTTGAAAATTTTATTTTGAGGTGTGGTATTGAAGTGACGGCCTTGATCACTGTTAGGCACGGCCAACCCAGTATAGCATTGTATACAGAGGGTAAGTCGACTACCAAGAAGGTAAGTGTACGACTTACCATTTTCGGGTATGTTCCTAGGGTGACTTCTAATCGGATCATCCCTTGGACGGACACTTGTTCGTTGTCAAGGCCGTACAACGGGCCTTTGGCAGGTTTTAATTGATTCTTTTTGAAACCAAGTTTGAAAAACGTATCGAGATAGAGCAAATTGTAAGAATTTTCATTGTCAACGAATACTCGTTTCAACTAGTAGTCGACGCTATTGTTGGAAACGAGTATAGATACAACAAGGGGGTCTACATGGGAGAAACTACATGTGCTAGGTCACTGTCACTAAAACTAATGATGGTGTCAGTAGTGAGTTGTTTTTTCCTCCCAATTTGCTGCTCGTTGTTGTCAGCCGGGTTCTTGTTCAGCCGGGTGGTGATCATGTTGACCACTCTTACTACAATCCGGTTTCGTGGAGGGAAAGACCCTGGTCCTTCTCTGCCCATCATGCCAGAGCTCTGGCCAGGGCCTTGAACGAACCTGGTGAGATGGCTCCTTCTGATTAGCTCTTTAATCTCCCGCTAGAGGGTCTTGCAGTCATCTGTGGAGTGCCTGGGAGATCAATAGAAATTGCAGTACTTGGACGGATTTTCTCCCTTCGCATTCTTAAGTGGTTTTGGCCACTTAAGAAACTTCTCCCCACGGATCTTGATGAGAATATTCGAATGCGTATCAGTCAAGGGCGTTAGGTTGATGGGCCCATAGTCCTTGCACTCTGGTGATACGATCCTATGGTGCTTTCGGCGGGAGTGATTGCCATCGTTGTGTTTTCTCTTTCCTTTATTTGGAAAAGAGCGAGGCTGTTCAGTCCGATCGGGACTCGTTGGCTTCCTCCGCTGCAGCGTAGACCCTGGTGATAGATTCCGTTTCCCAAAATATTTACGAGTTCTTATGTGCCAGGTGCCTAAAGAAGTCTCCATGTGCCAGCGCCGAGATGAAACTGCCTAGTTTTATTTTCTCCGTGAGTCGGGGGATCTGCCTAGCTTCTACCACGAAGCAATGCAGAAACTTCCATAGGTTCTCCCCATACTTCTACTTGATATGCGAGAGATGCTAATGCTACTTTTCCTCCCTGTGGCTGGAGGCATACTGTGACAAGAAGAGATCTGTAAGCTCCTTAAAAGTTTGGATTGAGTCTGAGGGGAGATGATGGAACCAGATGCGCACGTCTCCTTTTAAGGTGAGTGGGAAGTAGCGGCACATGGCTGCGTCCTCCAGCCCCTGTAGACCCAGATGGGTGCGAAAGTGGGCGAGATGATCAATGGGATTAGCATTCCCATCATACGAGTCAAGGGATGGCATTTTAAATTTTGTCGACATGGGAATGTTTAAGATCTCCGCTGTAAAAGGAGATATGTCGATATTGGCTGTGTGCTCATCGTCTTTAAAGACACGGTTCCATATCTTCTCTAGCCTCGGATCTGTTTGAACGACATTACCAGATCTTTTAGAGTTTAGATATGTCTCAAACTCCGTTCTTTCTCTGGTGTGTCCATTAGCCGGGTGACCGCTATCACCGGTAGATCTAACGGCCTGGTAGGCTCCCTCCTGATCATGGGGCATAGATTCTACACGAGAATATTTAGGGTTCCTTCATTTTGAATTTTTCTCTGGGGTCACGTTGATTCCCCGCTCCTCACGCCTTAGATAGCTTTGAGCACGTGAGGACTCCGGTGCGAGAATGTTTGGTTAGCCTTCCGGACCAAAACTTTCTTTCTCAGGCCTCCTTGTCAGGATGCTGGTGCGGGGGCCTCCGCCGGTGCAAACTCCTGCTGTGCTTGCTCCTGGTGGGAGTAGAGTATCTGAAGCATCCTGTTGGTGTTTAATATATGCTCCGCCAGGTTTTGAAAGAAAGGCGCTGGAATCCCACCGGCTACTCCATTGACCACGACACCAGTGGCGTGGTCCTGATCTAGCGAGGTGACATCTCTGGCTGGCTTGCTTGCTTGTGCCATTGTGTTCACCATTTCAATTGAGGGTATTGGTTGGGAAGGGCTTCTGGGAAACATAGTTGGCTCTTTGTAAGCATTTTCCACAGACGGCGCCAATGATGCGTACTTGGATCTGACTTCAAACAGATTCGGGTTAAAAGGGACGTCTGGATCTGGCTCCGTTCACCGAATTTGGACCCTGTACACTACTACAACAAATAAGAGGTCAGGTGTTGGCGGGATGTTATCCCACCGAAGACACTCCGATTCTCAAGTCAGCAGTAAGCCATTGAATTATGAGAAGGTAATTGAAAATGAGAGTTGAGATGGAGAGGGAGATTAGGGTAGGAAGGAGTGTTCACTTTCAGATGTAAGAGACGTTCTTACGATTCGTCGAGAGCGCAGTTTTTCGACTCAATGTTCACGGGGAACAAGCGGGAAGCCAAGTCCTGTAAGCGTGGAAGCTTTAGAGGACGAAGTTCAGGGAGTGAGTGAAGTCTTTGGAATCTGAAGGCTTGGTGTGGAATTATTGTAATAAGCGATTGTGTGCTTAGGTGCGAGCGTTAGTATACTCAAGGATTCTCTGTCGTAGTTCTTTGTTGTTTTCTTTCTTGTCCTCCCCCAGAATGGAGACTCTGTGGGGTTATATATATTGTAGGCAAGGCAACCTTTCTTGGTCAAGAAGGCGCGATCCCTGCATCGTGTTGGACGACCTTCCTTAAGCAGGTGGGCTTGACTTGTCCATTCTGTTGGGATCGTTTCCTTTCTGAGCGGGTAACGGTTCTCTAAATTATTTGCCTTCCTTCTATGCTTCTATTACCGTTAGAGTCTATTATAGGCAGGAAGAGGAAATCTGACGCCTTCCTCGTAGGAAGAGTGTCGAATCTGTTGATACATTCTTTAGTGGAGATTGGCTTCAAGGAAGGCGCGAAATTAGGAAAAGGGACCGTTGCTTGTCATGTACAGAAACGTCTGCCAAATTGGGCCTGACTCATATAGGGTTTTTACCTTTTCTCGGTCTGTTACTACAATACTCCCGGTCAACAGAGATGTTGACCGTCTTGAGGGAGTGCGTTGGCCGCCTAGTTGGCCTTCCACATGGTCAACGGTAGCATTGACTGTCCAAACGCGCATTTGAGCTTTTTTTAATTTTTGACCGTTTTTCTTCTTGGGCCTACCTGCTATGGGCTTACCCATCACAT
>JAODPA010117530.1:0-18601 GCA_025585075.1 Nepenthes mirabilis
ACAGTTATAAAATTTACTAGAATAACTAGCTCAAACTCTAACCAGTCCAATGTAACAATCATAAATGCCTAAATTTAATTTTAGTAAGATTTATTTTTATTCCCAATATTGCTAATTTTATTAGGAAAAAAAAGCCAAAAGAAAAATGGGTATCCTAAGACAACAATAATTAAATAACATTACCATTAGATTTAGACTTACCATAATCAAAGATTAAATTAAAATAATAAATCATCGAAATCCAAAATGCATCATAAAACTAGTGGGCCCAACAACCTTTTCATAATCTCTTCATGGATGCAGAAAACCATACCACTTTATTATTAAAAGATATACAATCATTAAATCTAGCTAAATCCAACACACCATTTGTATATAATATGACACTTTAGTAGGTGCCTATGTGAATTTTCTTATTAGCCATGGCGATCTCAGTATATTGCCCTAAGGGTGGTTCCCTCCCTTCAATTTGTTAGTCTGGTTGAGAGAACTCTTTTAGCACGGGGTAGCCCACTGTTTTATTTATATTATATCAATTTTAAAGTAAAAATCTTGAAAATATAAAGACATCTAAATCTTTAACAACACTGTATATCAGTAAGGATTACTGCAAAAAAACATAAATAAACAAAAACATTTGAGAGACAATCTTTAGATATCCTTAAATAATGTGACATTTTATCCATTTATCAACACATACTAAAAAAATCATACAAAAACAAAGTATCGCTTTTAATGGTGGAAAACTCACAAGGTGTTTACCTCCACAACATGACAACACACATGAGAACATCCTAATGGTACATACCCAAGTCTTATAAGTTAAAATATATATGAAAATAAACATTCATTTGGAATAGATAGCATCCAAACAATAATATATAAAAGACACATCAAATCAACGTATTTCAAGGATAGTATTGCTGATAGCAGAACATGACAATTTTACACATCCATAGGATAACGTATCAACTATTTCACAAAAACATAGAAAGCAATGAAGGAGGGAAGACGAACAGATTAGTGAAATATGGCAGAAAAAAGGAAAAGAAATGTGATGACCTTACTGAAACTGAGAATTGATTTCTATTCGGCTTTCTCATTAAAAATTTCAATACCACATAATTGATCCCTCAATCGCTATTATCAAATTGTCAATATCAACTCATAAAAAAGGGGCGCCCTACTGCACCATTCTTCCCTCATTGTGGACTATGGGGAAAGTTAGATGTACTTATCCCTACATTACAAAGAGATTGCTTTTGTAATTTGTACATGAAACCTTCACATCATAATAATGAACCTTATCGAAATCAGCTCAAATCCGGCAAAATTTATTACATTCGAATCAATCTTACCAATATGTCTAAATTATATATACAGTATGCATCTTGGAAACTAGTACGAGTGTGCTTGATGACTTTAACTAAGCTAGTAATTCCCTGAAGTGAAAGCTCAATGATAAATTTGAGGGGAACATAGTAATACCAACCTCATGAATGATTTGCTTCACTGACTTTTTGAAAGGAGAAACTAAATCTATATGATGCTCTTCTGAACTATCGTGCAGGAAACATTTGCCATCATTCTCCAAATTTGTACGAGGCACCATAAGGGGTCAATAGTTCAACAGGAAAGACCTCAAGGTTGTGACTGCTAACACCTTCCGCTGAAAAGCTGAGAATGGTACTTTTACTTCGATGTTATATACTTTTGATGAGTAAATTAAAGAGTCAGACTCAAAAACATATCCAGGTATGTTATGAATGTTGGGATCTGTACTCCATGCTGGAGCAGCATCGCAATGAGCAACTGATATTCCAGCATTACTGCACATTTCCAAATAGATTAAAGGAAAACAAGACAAAAAAATTATTCCAGCAAGCTCATAGAAGCTTGGCTTCCTAAACTTGTGCATTTCTATTCACCAAAAGTTAACAAGCATAAGAACTTCAGTTTTCAGCTTCTCAAACTAATTTTCCGTATCTGCCTATGATAGCATCATACAACAGAATACACTGCTAGAATATAAGAGACAAATACTCCAAGCCAATACAAAACTTTAAACTATTAATATCCCAATTACTAAGCATAATTATAACTATACAGACAAAAGATGAAATAGCATTAGTACATTGAGTTTCAGGCATGAAATCAGTCCCTAGAATACAAATGTCATTTGGAACAAAAAACACAAAATAAAATGGAAAAACACAGGCAATAGATTTGGCCAATTTAGAACTGTGAAAGATGAACAACTTCAAGAAGAGAGAAACTCTGAGTATCCTAGTGACTCCCACAATGAGACTCTAAGGCAATTCAATGCATGCAACCTGACACGTGTTGCAATAGTTGGTTTTCATTATTTAACCGTGTCATCCGTGTCTCAAAGGGTCAAGGCTCACTATTACAATAAGGCTCAGTTTACATACTAAAAGCAATCATTTTTATGCTAATGGACTGACTGCTAAACTCTGAGCTCCTAGAAACTAAAAATTGCAAACTGCACCACATTCTGTCTCATAATTTTAGGAGTTTTCAAGGCTTTAACTAGACCCAAAAGCCAGTTGACTGCATTGTATGTTTCATTCTAGAATACCACTAAGATATTTCCTACATAAATCCTTTTAGTAACAAAACATTACTTCAGGCAACATTTGATTTGCGGGAAAGGGAAGTACATGCAAGGCGAATGGTGACGTAAATCGGCATCTGCATGTTCAAGTATATGCGTATGTTTCTTCCATTGCTTCCACTTACTGAAAAAATGAACAGAACCTTATACTAAGTTCTGGTCACCAGCAACTAGTTCTATCTGAGGAAGTGCTTAGAGTGATGAGTTGTATCCCTAAATGGGACAGCTTGAAGTTGAAAGAAAAAGAGATATTGAGCAAGGCATCTTCTTTAGATCAGTAAGTTGATACTTTTCAAGACTTCGAGATTCTAATTTTTCAGTTAGAAAAACATTTGGTCAAAGTATAACCAATGAGATTGATTGTCAAAATTTACTCAGAGTTTCAGGTCTATATATGTGATCTCCATGTAAGTTTTAACCCTGCACAATGGTTATCAGTGCCACATAAAAAATTCCACATATTCATGCTAGTTCAAGT
Source organism: Nepenthes mirabilis (assembly GCA_025585075.1). NCBI lineage: Eukaryota > Viridiplantae > Streptophyta > Magnoliopsida > Caryophyllales > Nepenthaceae > Nepenthes > Nepenthes mirabilis. The sequence goes on from JAODPA010117530.1 coordinate 3,114, forward strand.
GGCAAACGGAGGCCAATTATAAAAGCTTGCTCAAGAGGCATTGAGGAGCCAATTTATTAAGTATTTTGATATCTAGCACTATGCAAGGCCCTCTTCCCCAGGTTTCTGTTCTGGATTCCCACAAAGAATAATTGAAGATAAAACTTGAATTTGGGACCAACTTTTCTATATCAAACTAAATTTGTAGCAGGATTTAGAATTTGTAGCTCACAGTAGCATGATATCAATGTGATAACCAAAAATATATAACTGGCAAACCCATGAACTACTTAGGGAAAACAGCATTCAGACTCAGGAATACCTAGAAGGAGTGAATAGTAGTTTCTACTCAGAAAAAACAAATTGAAAAATTATAATTTTGATACATGGATAAAAAATACAGATCTAAATGATCGTGTGAATTATCACCATTCACATACATATAATATAAAATAAAATGCAGAATGGAGAGAATATAATATTTGATGATTGTTGGGTTCCATTATCCGGGGACCCTAAAAAGAGTACGGAAAAAGGACGAGTGCTTGACCCGAGAGGTCCAAGTTATCAGATGTCCGAGACCTCATGCGACGTGAAATGCCCGAGGACATTTCACGTGAAGCCCAAGGAGCCTCCCAGCGAGGCAACATTGCAGTTGACAACCGAGAACTTTCTTGTGGCAGTCCGAGAACACACGTGAGGCTGATTGTCCGCGGACTCAGCCAAACGCCAAAACAAGTCAGTGAAAGATGAGGACTTTCTCTGGTATCCGAGAATGCCAACTCAGCCACTTCACAGTTACCAAGGAGTGCGTAAATCCCGCTACACACCGCCGCCGTCAGTAACAATCCCCAGAGCATGCCTTGTCACCTCAAGACTGACATTCCTGACACAGCATGGCCAATAACGGCGTCAGTTTCTAACTCGCCAAACACGCCAGCGTGCCTGACACAGCATGGCTATGTCAGCAGAGTAGGTGGCCGCCCTCCCAGTTGGCATCAGTAGCCGCGTGGGCATTCCCAACGGCTAGATTTATCCTTATAAATATCCACTTAGGGCATACGAGTGAAGGATCTTCTCTGGCAAGTAAAAAAGCTCAAAGAAAGAAAAGGAAGTGTTTCTCTGAATTTTGTACCTTGTACACAACAGCGATCAAATAGTGAAGATCCTTTTCAGGCTTCTAGCCTCGTGGTTTTTCCCTCATTTTAAAGGAGGGTTTCCACGTAAAAACTTCCTTGTTCTTTCTCTCTCTTTCACAACTCCCGCTCGCCCACAACTCACTTTCTCTTGTGTTGCGCTTGGTTCCGTCCACTTGACGTCATCACACGTCAGCTGCATACGGCGATCGGAATCAGACGCAACAATGATAAAGAAAAACTCTTGAACAACTTATTCTCAAAGGAACACCTTATAGACTATGAGTCATCAATTGAAAATCCACCCTATGAGAAAAATTAACTTATAAACCAATGAATAGGTGAGCTAGACCCTCTAGCTGACTAACACTAGACACATCGCTATTTAAGGCTTTTATTGGATCTACAAACTTGGAACTACAGCAATCCTTCTAGTCTCTCTAAGTGGAGCTTTTGTTGACAGAACTCTTCCATCTTTCAGCCACGACATGATGTCCCGAATCTAAGTACAAGCTACATACCAAAACTCTTAGTTTGTAGGTAGATTAGAGTTTAGAACAGAACAAGTGAGAGATCTCAGGTCATCAAAACTCTCATCATAAATAAAGTGTGAAGATCTCTTAAGAAATATGTAGTTATCTCAAAGTTTAAGGTTGCATTCTTAGACCCGCAAAAGAAGACTCTCTCTCATCCAATTTAGATTTCTTGTGCACACAAAACTGAAATCTGGTCTTTAAAAAAGTAAACCTTTGGTTAAAAGTACTTTCAAGTAGTGGAGAACTTGAACGACTATCTCACAGTTAATCTACGGCCCTCCTCTAGAAGTCTACTACTTGAGCGGCTTCCTTGTGGTTAACCTGCAGCTCATCTCTAGAGATTTCACTGCACATGAGTTGCTTGAGTTGCTGTTTCGTGATTTGATTCTAGTACTCTGCAGCTTGAGATGTTATCAAAGTTCTATCTAGCATCCAAAAACAAAGAAGCTTGAGCCATTACTAAGCTTTTATCTAGCACCCAGATGCAAAATAGCTTAAGCCGTTATAAAACTCCTATCTAGCACTCAGATACAAAAGACATAATCAAATAAGATAATAGTCTTGATGTACAACTCAATATTATAAAATTTGCCAACACTTTGAAGACATCAATTTGCTAACAATTTCCTCCTTGGGCAATTTTTGTGACAAACACTATCATGGTACATAAGAAATATGGATTCTATTAGCTATATAATCAAAATCTCCAGACCTTCTAAGCTCTCACGATTGAAGACATCAAACCTACAGTAGTAACAAACTCAAAACATCACGCAAGGCATAGAATAACGCAGTATTAAAATGAAGATCAATACACCAAAAATAAAAATATCCAACATTAACATGACATATCAGTATATGTATAATACCCAGATCCCCATTTGATTTATTTTGATAATATTTGTTATTTTTGAGTAATTTAAAAATATTAGAATTAATTATATATTGTAGAATTTTGGAAGATTTCGGATCAATTAGTTGGCACCTGAAACGCGCTTGAGTAGGACTAAGGCGCGTAATCTAGTAGGCTAGTGCCCAAGGCATACCCGAGGGCATGCTTGAGCGTCGAAAACAGAGAGTTTGGCGCTTGAGCCAAGCCCAAGTGGTGCCTCCAGTGCCATTTTGCGTGTGTGTGTGCCTGAGCAGTGCCTGATACTGACTCGAGCGTTGAGTTGTCTATATAAGTAGGCACAGGGCACTCTATGCCCATTTTGCATGGGAGAAGGAAGCGAGGATAGAGAGAGAGTAGGATAAAGAAGAGAGAGAAGGTTGAGTTCAGGCATTTCGAAATATCTTTTTGTTAGATCTACTTGGTTCAAGGTTGAGACAAGTATCTTTGTACCCTATCCTTGGTCGGTTTTTGTGTCTGATGATGTTTGCTCTCGTTGTGAAGGTTTTATATACATGCATGTTATTTTATATGCCCTATCCATTTTCTATGTACATGTATGTCTTATTTACCAGTTGTTTTGGAATTTTTGTACGTGTTTTGTAATTTTTTAGGGTTTTATTATTTAATAGAAACCTGAAAAATATCTAAGACTGTATATATTCACGTATCAGTATATTTGTATGAAAATAGACATGAAACCTACATGAATCGCGTATTAGTCCACATGCATGTTGCCGGGGGATAAATGTCACTACCTTTGTAATTCGATGAATGATCTGATTTGATATCTGATTTGTAGCGCCTCTCCCGATGGGAAAAATTTGTGACTCCCTTTTCCACCTACAGGAAAAGACTTTGTTTGTAGTTAACCAATCCAATTTGTGTTTTAATGAGAACCATCGTAAGTGAATTGAACAAAAAAGTAATATATTCAGACATCTTAATAAATGTATTAAACTTAAGGATTGTACCCAATGTTGTGGGTAACAAAATATATTGAGCTTGTTCCGAATCTATGAGAGATAGTGTTCATAAATAGCCTAACCGACTGGCCTAAATTGCAGTTGATATGATTTAAGGTTATCAGGAGTACGAGAAACCATTTCTCAAGTTGGTCTCTTGATCTTTGGTTCTCTAATTTCGTGCATACTTTGTATTTCTATATGGATTTGTATTCGGACTTTGATTTAAGATTCACAGGTTTGTTCATGGATGAAAATTCGGTCAGTCTCGTACCAATGGATATGCGATTTTGGCTCCAGAACATATTTGGTTCTTATATGATTTCGTTCCGGATTCTGTTTCATCTATTATCTGTTTATGGTTTCCATCAGGATTTTGTTACGATTCATATCTGATGAGGTTATCTGATTATATTTTGGATCACGATTTGTTAAATATATTATTCAATTTGAACTCTGTTAAGTATGAGACTACTTTCAGACTTTCAGTTAATTTTTCGAACTTCATGATTTGTTTTATACAATTTGTTTATGTTATTTGACCTTCTCTCTGATTGTGGACATATATAAATATATTGTTTTCAGTATACTCAGATACTTGCTTAGTTTTAAACTCACGTTTTCATTTTTATCTCTTCAAACTAATGGGTTTGGATATGCTTGTAGGAATTTTGACGCGATCTGACGCAACATTATTTGTTTGGTGAGTATGGATGATTTACTTGATTTGTGTCCGGACCTTAGGGTTGTATTTTGGATATTAGGTATGGCCACACGAGGGCCTTCGGATCATGTATTGAGATTTGCTAGACATATTATATTATGCAGATGAATTGTTATTGTTTGATTACCTCCTTTACGATATTTGGATAGTAGATTGTCTTTATGTTGTTGAATTTATATCCGATGAGATCCCATATGGATAATGGTTTGTTGGGTCCTGTATATGTCTATTTTGTCATACCCGGGTTTGAGATTTCTCGTTTGTTGTTGCAATTATTTGGGATTTTAATTTTGTAAATTATTATTAGACCTACTTTGAGTCGGGTTCAATATGCTTAAGTTACTGTCATGAAAGCTTGATCACATCAACAATATGATCATATGACTATATAAGCAACAACCAAGGCACACTGGCTACTGTCATATTCTTCTTCTATCACTACTACAGCAGCACAGTCATTCTCATTCAGTTGGCCTTCATCAACTACCTCAGACTGCACAGTCATTCTCATAGTGTTTGTATTGTGTCCTAATGTAATGTAAAAATATTTTCAGAATTATTCCACTTTTGAGCTCTTATGTATTGCTAAGATTAGCCAACTTGGGTTTCTATACTATAATTGTAATTGATTAGCAGTTACTGTACAAGAAGTTGAATATTTAGATCGCATTGTAAGTTACTGATATTAATGAATTAAACAAACAGCTTATTGAGCTGATTATTTACTTGTGGATCTACACCATCGTTCTTCTCTTCTGTTATTGCGTGTATTCTTCATTACAGATTGTACAACTGTCTACAGCAGCAGCGTGGTTATGATCTCCAATAACAGTGTACTTCACCACCAGTTCAACCAGGCCTCACAAACTCTCACATCTTGCATCCGCATATCATACTTGGGATGAACCCCAAATTTTAACACCTTGTCTAACACAGAGGCCCAAAATCAACTTATCTTCAATTACAATACAAATTAAAGCATGACCGACAATAAAAGATTAAGGACATTGTCATTAACAATATACCAGAGGAAATTTGCCATTTGCCATATCAATGATGCAAACATGGATTAAGGTTCTTTTGTTGTCTTTACCATTGTTCTATCAATTAAGCATCACATTTTAAAAGATTAAACTATCAGGTAGAACCCTCTAATATGCCGCCGCTTGCCAATATCTTTTGGGCTCCATGTATAGATTAATCACGGGCAGGGGCGGATTCAACCCTTAAGGAGTGGGTCAATTGAGCCCAATAAACAAGGTTACATAAATAAAAGAAAAATTATATATAAATATGTTAATAAGTGAATTGTGATAGGTCCGGTACCATGGGCCGGCCTACAGTCCAAATTGCAGCCGATCGGTGGTTCGTCAAGGATTTCTCCAAGCCCAGCACAAAGGCTTATGCAGGGCAACCCAAATCCACCCAACAAATTGTGGGAAATCGGAATTGCCCACCGGACTGGACCACGAGCGCAGCCTAAGCTCGGAAACTCCAACTTAGCACACATGCGTAGGCCACGCTTGCCATAATTGGTCAGGTAATTACAACTCAATAAATATTTTCAAAATATCGCTCCTAATTACACATTGCCCCAAGATGGCAGCCATAACTCAGTGAATATTCTCGAGATATCGTGCAGGATCGTAGGCCTTCCCCAGAAGGCAGTTGCCATACCGCACGTCTCACGATGGCTCCAACAAAAGGAAAGAGTATCCTCGTACAACTAGGACCACCACAATCGGCTTCCGTAATCACCAGGATAGCTCAGCAAATCCGCATGAAGCAACCGTCACTAGCCATGCGCAGGCTTCGTAGCCCACGGTCTACATATACCTCCTTTCTTCCACAGGAAAAGGGGGCTTGAACAATCACACAAAGAGAGTTCTCTCAAACTCACAAAAATGGAGGGCAAGGGAGACGACCAGAAGGGATGCAGTACTCAAGCTTAGAGCCTCCTACCGCAGAGGCGACACTTCCTCCAAGCCACCACCGACCTCGGCTCATGGTTTTGCAGGCTCTATGCCCACCTCGAGCTCTCTTGTTGCTTGATCGGCGATGAAGATTCATGTTGCTGTGCGTAGAGTTCCTCCATATTCACTGTGGAAAAACCCTAGCGCATGAGGATGATTCAGCTCGGCGGGCAAAAGTGGTCCGAATCCATCTCCCTCCACCACTTTTCCCTCTCTCCGATTGGCTTGGTTCCTCGGTGCTTCTGTGGCCGAAAGAAGCCTACAATACTTCTGTGGCCGAATCCATCGACCCAAATCTCACCGGTGAAGTACAGTACTGACCGTCAAGCACATTGGCATACCATGCATCCCTTAAGCTGCCTCCTAGCCAGGTGCAATCAAAGCCTAGCCCTTATTTTTAAGCTGCCCCTCAATCAGATGCACTTCTAAGCCACTCCTCAATCGGGCGCACCTCAAAGTTGCCTAATGGTCAGGCACACTCATCGGAGCCTTATCCTTCATCCGTAAATTGCCTCTCAGTTAGGCGCACCTCTAAACCACCCTCTGTTCGAGCGTACTCATGGGAGCCTTGTTCTCCATCTCTAAGCAGCACTCTAGTCGGGGGCACTCATCGGAGCCTTGTCCTCCATCCATAAGCCCCCTAATCGGGCACACTCATGCGAGCCTTGTCCTCCATCCATATGGCGCTCCATAGTTGAGCGCATCAAACACTCAATCCCCAGAAAACATACATCCAAGCATATCTCTCACACCCTCACATCTTTTTACTCGTTTGAGAAATATTTCAGATTTAAGCGTTGGAGGATATATCGGGAAGCGATCCCTACCAATCATCTGACCTTTTATTTGTTAATTGTGTTACGTAGGATCCAGATTCAAAGTGGCAAAAAATAGACCCGCTTCAATTCGATCCACCGCGAAAAATCAAGCGGCTCTTTAATTCATACGATAATCAAAATCCAATGACGCATCATTGGCGCTATCTGTAAGAATGGCTAAAAAGTCTAACCATCACACAACAACAAAACAAGCGCAATCCATGCTCGTGCTCCAGCCAGCACATTGGTAAGAGACGTCGCCTCCCATGGCGACGACCCTCGGGTAGCCGTGGTGACCAGTGACTTGCCCTTGGCGAGTATGCACTCATGGCTTAACAAGGCATCATTCCTAAAACTACTCTAAACCTCTATGTGTTCGTCTAAATGAGCTGAGGCTGGGAGCTCTCTCCTCCCTCGTGCAAATGTCTGCACCCCAACAGGAGAAGCTAGAGGAAAAGACAGCTCGCTAGAAAAAAAATCCCATTTGCTTGACGACCTCGATATTCAGGAGGATCTGAGTGATAGGGCCCACTCCCATAAGAAGGTTCAACCCTGTTCTGAAGCGCAAGGCAAAAGCTCAGAGCAGTGACTCTTTCGTTATTTCCGAGACGATCGGAGACATTCTACCCATAAAGAAAACTCCTGCAGTGCTGACAACCATCTTGTCATTCTCTCACTGGAATCAAGGGGCCTGACCCAGGAGCTTGGCAAAGCCAATCCTACAACAATGCTTTTCATCGACCTCGTGCAGTGCAGCAAATCCTGCAGAAGCAATGACGCCTTTGTTATTCCCGAGATGACCAGCGACCTTCTACGCATAAAGAAAACTCCTGCAACGCCGACAGCCATCTCGTCATTCCCTCACTAGGAGCGAGAGGCCCGACCTGACAGCCTGGCAAGCCCAATCCTACAGCAACGCCTCTCATCAACCTCGTGCAGAATAGCAGATCCTGCAGAAGCTGTTACGACTCTCACGACAGGGGCTCAACATGTTTGACCCGCTATGCATTGCACTTGCCAAAATTGTCCCCCATGGCGACGACCCCTCCTTGGGTAACTATGTCGACGGCTGGCCCCAAAGTGTGTAGGCGCTCAGTGTTCGGATGAGCACTCTCTTCCGGACCATATGCATCCATCCAACGGTGCTACGCTGGGAGCTCCGCCCTCCAACTCCAAGACAATCGGAGCGAACCAACATCTGCAAAGGATCCGGTGGCCTAACAACCTTGTGGCCTAGGCGGCCACGAGTGACAAGGCCCAATGGTGGCCAAAAAACCAACCAAACCATGAGGTGCGGGATGAAAGCCCAGAGCGGTACAATCTATGCCACTTCTGTAATGATAGGAGGCCCCCTACTCAGGAAGGAACTCCATGCAACATCAAAAGACACTTTGTTGACCTAGCAGGGTCCCATTCTTGACAGGGATTCGGATGTCTCCATCTCCTCACAGCATCCGGGAACTGAACCTAAGGCCTCGCGATAGAAGTTTTAGTTTGGTGCTCCACTTGGATCACTTCAACGCTTCGCCAGGTTCCCAGGGCCTCGTAAGTTCCCAGCATAGTTCCGAAAGCAGGCTGGGACGCTCACAAGGGAGGTAGAGTCTTCAACCCCTTGCATGCAGCATTTCACACCAGAAATACTGCCAGGGTGCCGAGCAAGACAGGTAGCAGGCTGGAATGCCCTCCGGGGAGGCCAAGCCCTTGCTCCCTTGCTTGTAGAGTTTCATGCCAAAAGATGCTTCCTTTGCGCTTACCAAAGTCCACCCTCGGTACCTGTGGGTCGCATGTCGATAATGAAAGCCCGACATCCGAATCATGCAAGCGGTTCAATGTGACAAACCCAGTCCTTCGAAGTATAGACATCATAGGCCATAGCTTTGACAAAAGCGCCTTGGCGACCCTCTGAAGTGATATGCACAAGCCAAGCACTCGGGACGGTTAACTAGTCCCAAGGGAATAGCACGCCATCTAGTGCAAGCACTGTCGACGATTCCATACCAAATCAAGGTAACTCTCGTATGCATCATGTGAAATGCTTTAATCATACTTTAATTAATAGAATATTCATCCATTTTGCTTAATCTGTCCATGTGAGTGCTTACATAACATTTCATAGCATCCAAAGACCTAGACTGCTCATAAGTCAGGTAAACTTTCGTTCACTCGTATCTTGACCTACGAAGGGTCAAAGAACCTTGGCCTTGCTGCCGAGTAGCCTATTTGCTGTCAAATTTTGAACCTCGGTCCCGTTACCAAGCGGCCCATATGCAGTTGAATGTCACAGCCCGGGGGGCTTGCGGACTAGGCCTCGAACCTCCCCAAACAAGTGGCCATTAAAACCTTAGGGGGTTATTCAGCATGTGTGCAACAACTCCCTCCGACAGTGATGCACACTATCAATCAACAATGGTCAGCGAACTAGAACCAAACACACGAAAGCTATGATGTCCTTCAATAGGACCGAGCACTAGTGCGGGCGACGGCCTAGGCTTCGCCAGAGCTCGGCGACTACGAATCCGAGTCAGCCCTCCTGCAGCTCACCCATTCTCATGCCACAACATCCTTCCATGGAGAACAAATGGACAATCACGTCCTGCCAAGCCTGGCAATGATAGCAATGGCGCCTAGCCAGAAAATAGCTTCCCCGTGCTATGACCTCTTCCTGGCAGGAGCAAGCAAGGATTGGCGTGAGCATTCAAGTCCAACCCGGCCACAATAGAAACAACACTTAGCTGGCAGACATAGAAGCATTAGTCAAAGAAGTTCAATGCAAACGCATATTCAATAGTATCAGTGACAACAATCAAAATGGTTGAGCTGATCCATTAAAAATCGAGATGTACATCATGAAGGTGTCTATCGGCCTAAAAAGGTACAAGATGTTATCTATGCCTAGGGCTTAACCGGATGACTATCCTGTGGTCGAGGGACCCTCGAAGAATGTGGCACAGGCCCTCTGCCCTCTTTCACTGGGAAGCCAATTAAGTCAGCATCGAGCTCCAGCGCTCCTCAAAATTAAAGATGCCAACAAGAAATCCTAGATTGGCAAACTTCTTCGTGGCAAAAGCCGAGTCCTTAGCCCTCCGCCTCTACGGGCACACTTGCTCTAGAAGTCAACAAGTAGTCGCTTGGCCTCCCAAAGCAGTCCTCGCAAAGAGACAATTTGATCCCGAACACGAGATTTTTCCTCTGTGAGCTCTTGGATCTTACCTAAGACTCGAACGGTTCATGGTCAATGCCAGCGGCGCACTCATGACTCTAAAGCCTCAGCAACAGCAGCTCTCACTCAGCTCTCCATCTCTCTAACCACTTGCTCCCGAAGCGTGTCCTCGTAGTGAGGTGAACAGATCCCGAGTCTGAGATTTTTCCTCTGTGAGCTCTTGAATCCCGCCTAAGACTCGGACAGCTCATGGTTGAAGTTAGCGGTTCGCTCTTGACGCTACGGAACCTCAACTTTTGGAAACAGGTCTACTGGGAACAACAAACTCGAGGACGATACACTTCCCACACAACATCTCCGCCTCCTTGCATAGCCTGCAGATAGCCAGTAGCCCTGACGCTTAGATCAGCGAGTCAGCGGTGTAGCACAGATGAAGATGGCCTAACACCCCACTTTCAAAGACTGCAGATTGACGGCGCGCAGCCCCGGCAAGCTTGAGGCTGATTCGCTCAGCTCGTGTCCCAACCAAGTGTTCGGGACGACTGGCCCCAAGTCAGATCACCAGAAGACTGAGTTGCTAGTGGCTCAGACCGTAAAATTATTAGACGCCAAGCAGCGGCAACCAACCTGGCAAGCTCAAGGCTAATCCAACCAACTCACATCCCCACCAAGCATTCGGGATAGACCGCCACGAGTTAGCGTCACCAAAAGACCAAGCCGCCAGTGGCCCAAATTGTCAGATTATCAGACAACTAGCAACACAAAGTAACATGCAAGAACCTCAATTATTCACACCATGTAAGAATATTAAAGCCATACAACGTCAGAAAAAGCAATGTTAGGCAGTTTCATTCATCTATTCCTTTCACAAAGTAGAAGCTTTCAACAGCGTACGTATGAGATAGTAGGGAACAAAAATATATTAAGCAATGACTCGACTATAGTGGTCCAATCGACCTTTACACGAGTAGACCCCAAAAGAGGGTAACTAAAGCATACTCCAAACGCATCCTCGACCATAGCCTCAAGCACAGAGTTTCTGTCGATCTCGGCTGTGGTTATGCAGGCTCCATGCCCACTTCGAAGTCTTACACCTCGCTGGTGAAGACGATTCGTAGAGCAAGGCAATTGAGAGCCCCTTCACTTATAGCTGAAGGGGAAGATTGATCGGCATTAAATCAAAAAAACAATGCTGACGCCAAGAGATCACCCTCGCCAGGGAATTGTCAGCGTCAGAGAACCGAATTGGGACCAAACCCTTCCGAACAGAACAAGAATCTGCAGGATGTATAGGAAGGAACACATGTAAAGACCCGCATGGCGACGTCCTATCATTACATGCCAAGGTTGAAATTTCAAACATCTCAATATAGGGGGCTAGTGATGGGTCTGATACCATGGGTTAGCCAAGAGCCTAAATTGCAACTGATCGGCAATCCGTCAAGGATTTATTCGAGCCCAACACACAGGCCCATTCAGTTCGACCTATATCCGCCCAACAAATCGTGAGCCATTAGAATTGCCTGCCGAGCTGGACCACGAGTGTAGCCTAAGAGCGCACAGCTCAAAACCTCCAACTCCGCATGCATGCGTAGGCCACGCTTGCCATAATCGGCCAGGCAATTACAACTTAACAAATATTCCTAAAATATCACCCCTGATCACGCATCGTCCCAAGATGGCTGCTGCAGCTCGGTGAATATTTTCAAGATATCGTGCAGGATCGCAGGTCTTCCCCAGAAGGCAACTGCCATATGGCACGCCTCACGATGGATCCAACAAAGGAGAGAGTATCCCCATACAACCAAGACCACCGCAATCGATTCCCGTAATCACCGGGACAGCTTAGCAAATCTACGTGAAGCAACCATCACTAGCCATGCACAGGCTTCACAGCCCTCGGTCTACATATACCCCCTTTCCTCTGCGGGAAAGGGAGGCTCGAACAATTACACAAAGATAGTCCTCTCAAACTCACAAAAATAGAGAGCAAGGGAGACGACCAAAAGGGATGCAGCACTCGGGCTCATAACCTCCCCAAGTAGCTGCGACACTTCCACCAAGCCGCCACCGATCCCGGCTCATAGTTATGCAGGCTTCGTGCCTGCCCTGAGCTCTCTTGCTACTTGACTGGCAATGAGGATTCATGTTGCTGGGCGTAGAGCCCCTCCATATTTACCGTGGAAAGACCCTGGCACATGAGGAGGATTTAGCCCAGTGGGCAACAGTGGTCAAAATCCATACCGATTCTCTGCCTTGATCTCTGTCCATCGCTTTTCCCTCTCTCCGATTCTCTTGGCTCCTCAGTGCTTCCGCAGTCGAAAGAAGCCTACAGTAGAGCCCCGGGTGACCCGGATCTCACCGACAAAGTACAATATTGACTGTCGAGCACACTGGCATACCAGCATCCCTTAAGCCACCCTCCATCGGGCGCACTCAGAGCCTAACCCTTGTCTTTAAGCCGCCCCTCAATCGGACGCATCTATAAATCGCCTCCTGATCGGGCACACTCATCTTTTCCTCCATCCGTAAGTCGTCCCCTAGTCAGGCGCACCTCGCACCTCTAAATTACCTCCTACTCAACGGCACTCATGGGAGCCTTGTCCTCTATTTCTAAGCCGCCCCCTGGTCAACCTCACTCATTGGGGATTTATCCTCCATCCGTAAACCAATCCTGATCGGGCGCACTCATGGGGGCCTTATCCTCCATCCACAAGCTACTCTATAATTGAGCGCACCCAAACACTCAATCCCCAAAAAATATGAATCTACCCATATCTCTAACATCCTCATATCTTTTTATCCTTTTGAAAAAGATTCCTGACTTGAGTGTCGAAAAATGTACCGGGGTGTGAGTCCGGCAAATTATCTGAATTTTTATTTGTTAGTTGTATTGCGCAGGATTCAGGTTCAAAGTGGTAAATATCAGACCCGCTTCAGTTCGACCCGCCGCTGAAGATTAAGTTGCTTCCTAACTCGTACAACAACTCGAATCCAAAGACGCATCAAATTGAATTTTTTATTGACCCACTGAATATTTTTAATTGACCCATAAAATTTATCTATATGTGATCTCACTAAAAATAATCCTAGGTCCGCCCTTGAGCATAGGCCTAACCTTGTCAAGTGCAGAAATACAACTATTGAAAATGGGGTTTCCAGGATTCAAAATGTCACTTGGTCAAAGTGGCATCGATACCAAAATCTTAATCAACTAGTTGAAAGCATAATAATGGTTTCATAAATTTACATGCCTCTTCTCACCACTGTCTTTTGGACTGTATTAAGCAGGATTTATCTGAGATTCAACTGCTGAAAATGGGGTTCCAGTATTCCAACTTTACACAACTTGCTCAAAGTGGCTCAAACCTCCAATACCACGAGGAGCCAAGTCGTCCCAGACACTTGGAATAATTTGTAGATCCACAACTGAATATATTTTCACTAGTTCTAGTAGCTTTTGGCAGTAGCCAACGATGAGAGCTAAGAAGCCTGTCCATAGTATGATCCCTCCTGTCAGATAGCCTAAGAGAGAGTGTCCCATTTGTCTTTCCGTTCCTTCGCAAATTTCCTAGTCAAATGATGATTCATTCATCTAGCTATATCTGGCATTCGGTTTTAATCTTCTTTCTCCGTTGAAGTATGAACACTGTCTTACTTTCTCTGCCCTTTTTGACCTTTTTAGTTGTGCTTCCGTCATTTCCGAATCTCCAAGGCCGATTGCCAATAGAGTGATAAAAGCACAAACACAGTTGAAACACAATTAGCGCAGAGAAAATACAGATACCTAATGAAAACCCTGAAGCCAAAGGGGTAGGTAGCGGCAACCGAAGCAGCAGCGGCGGCGGAGATTGCAACTTTAGCAGGCAAATAGCCGAAACAATGAGGGGTCTGCGTCGGATCAAACTTCGGGTTTTTTCTCAACAGCTCCAATAATATTGCTATTCCTGCCATTCCCTTATCGACCCTCCTCGATTCAGTCCCCTTCTGCCATTTGAATCATAAGCATGAGCAAAATATGGGATTCTGACTCAAAATCAGAGAGGATGAGAAGAACAGGAAGATTATTGGACGATTGTCTCCAAGAATCATGAAATTCATTCAGATAAGTAGATGGATTGAATAGAAATTAACTCTGGTGTGAGCGGTTTAATGAAATGAAACCAGAGAATACAACTGCGTCTGAGATTTTGAATTTTTCAGTGGGTTCATCTCCCACTTTCGCGCCAAAATTTGGAGAGCGGATATTACTCTTATTTTAAATTCATTCGATTTATTTCTAAAATATGACAAGTAAATTTATAAAATTAATGCGTCTCTAAATCTAAATTATTATATGAATTACAAAGCTGCTTGATCTCGATTAGTAAGTCAAATTGGAGCGGGTTTAATTTTAATCCTTATAAACTTAGATCCTGCGCACCATAATAAACAAACGAGATGTTAGAGTATAACAATATTCACTCTCTGATATATCTTATAACGTTTAAGTTATAAATCTTTTTACTATTGATAAAAAGATAGAGGATATAAGGTGTGTAGATGTACAAGAATAATGGGCTCTGAAATGTGCACTTGAAAAAGAACAATTTGTGGAATAGTATACTCTTTAGGGAGAGTAGCTTTGAGAGGGGTGTGCATAGTTGAGTGCAACTTCTTCGAAAGGCTCCACTCGTCAGAGGGAAGCTTTGGGAGAGAGAAATATGCACTCATCGAGGAATGACTTATTAGAGTAATCAACGGTGAAATTCCACGACGCTTGAATGTTTCCACCGTATCTTTTCAATATTCAATCTCCCCCTTCTTTGTTGGAGAAATGGAAGTATATATAGAGTGAGAGCTAACTAATTCTCATTGGGGCTCATGGCTCTGCAATTTGTGGGTAGCCGACATTATAAGTCTGTGATTGTGGGCTGTAGACACCGTGGCTTTACATCTCTAAAGGAGCCACCATCATGTTCCACTATTGGTGGTCTGAATTGCTGCTATTCTTAAGGCAATAAGCTGACAGTTGCTACCGACAATGGTCCTTATGGACATGAAGGACCACCTATTGACATAGGCTGTTTGAATTCATTTGTCGTACTAATGCTAATAAGCTGAACCACTGATTAGTTGTAAATTCCCTATATCTTATTGGGCTGTTTTCCAAGTTGATTAAGCTCTTGCCATGCCTCCCGGGCCTTGGACTTAGAAGAATATCAGTTGGTCATTGCTTCTCCTACGGATTAGGTTTTAGGTCGGCCCATGGTCTTCCGAATCCATCAAAAATAAATTTCTATTATAAGATAATTAAAAAAAAGATAAT
>JAODPA010117541.1:0-18600 GCA_025585075.1 Nepenthes mirabilis
TATAGAACACCATTACAACTATGAGATGATTCAACCTTTATTCATTCTTTGGGTTTTTTTTTTTTTTTTTTTTGGTTCTATGTAACTGTGCATGTTACTCATGAAGAACTTGCAATATTGCAAGAAACGCCATTGCATAACTCAAATAGTTTTAAATCTATCCTCAGATAGGTGAAAATGTGATGCCAGTGTCATGAGCATGACATTGTAAATTGGTGAATAAAAATTAAGTGGGTCATCTTTTATTGTAATTTTGATAAACAACTAGGCTACCCTACAGCAGCATTCCACCAAGGGTAGGCCTACAATCAGCGAGAAATGACTACAGGAGCTTCAACATTTATTTTCAGACAATATAACACCATGCCAATATGAGATGTGACAGCATCACTGAAAGGGTAAGAGAGGAATCTCAGCAGTTTGATCGGTGGCAGTGTTGAGCATAGTCCTCTGACTTCTGAGAGGAGTGAGAATGAGAATGAATAAAACTCCGTTTCCCTTCTGAAGTGTGAGGTACTTGAGTTCAGAAGGATTTGCACTTGCATCAAAGAACATGGGCCCTTTCCTTTCTGGGTGTGGTGCGTCAATGGGGCACAAGGTGCTTGGCTACCAGGCTGGTGGCCGGACTTGGGGCATAGCAGAATTTGATCAGGAGGTACCCTATTGAGAAAAATAATGCGTTAGCCCACTTTTGTCTACTATGTGCAATCTACTAATATTACCTAATCAATGACAATATCACCATGGCTTAAACTAGAGCCTCATTGTTTGGTGCCGCAGTCTGGTGGTCAAATCAGTGTTTTGTCTAGTTAATGAGATGAAATAAGGTGCCACTCAAAAGATTGACACTCTGACAGCCAAGTCATGAATGATTTGTCTTTCTAGCTTAAAAGACATGTAATTGGATCTTAATCGAAGATTCAGGGCTTAAAATACGAGTCATTAAGAAAACCTGCACTCCATGTAAAATTATTTCATAATGTTTGTATTATATTTAGTATGACCAAAGCAACAAGGAATTAGATATTTCAATGTAATCTGTTTATGAAAAAACACCAACTTAAGTTGGTAGAGATAATTTAACTAAAAGCCTTATCCACCTCTTACAATTTGCTGTAAAAATGGTCTATGAAATAAGTCAAAAGCCGGCTCCACAAAATAATGATAATTAAAGTGAGCCACACCTTGTTCAGAGCACGTGGTTAGGCAACTTAATAGCATTTTTTTGGTGGGTAAGAAGGGCCAAGGTGTTGGGGAGAGGGGTGGGGATTCAAATTGACATCTATTTATGCTTGTAGGCGGATCATTTCACTATTAGCTTCTTGGTGACCATGTTATGTTGTGGGACCTGATAGAATTGTGCCCAACTTGCATAGCACTTGGGATGGATGGATACATAAAATGCATCATCTATAGAGCCGAGTGGTGATATTATGGGAGAATAAGTGGTAGCATATATATGGCTGCTTATGCTGAAAAGAATTATAGTTGTTAGAAAGCAATGATCATGGCTACCAAGAATTGTCTTCTGGATAACTTCATTCCAAGAGTCCCGAGGCTCAAGCTCCCGTACTAGAATGCAATAAAATCGAATTTCAAATCTCCATATATTATTAAGGTAAGCCTAATTTATTAACAAGATTTGAGATGCAGCACAGTACTCATGAGGATAATTTGTTGATGCACAACAATCAGTTTTTAATTATGCACAACATTAGGTAATTAGAAATTAAATATCAGAGTACATCTCAAAAGAAGCAATGAAATGATAGTTGTCGTATTTAATTGTGCAAGAGTTTCACCTAATAAACTGAATTCTGATTATTACCCACGAAAAAAAATTCTCCTCCAAGATATTCGAAAGCCTCAGCTTTGAAGCAATCACATTAAAACATATATTATTGGCATGGAACAAAGTGAAAACTTGTTGTCTTACGTCTTAGGTGTCAGTCAAATTTGAGTTTGATGCTCTACCCCCAACTTGTGAGGATTATGTAGATGTTATGTGCCACAATTGCAAGGTTGAAGAATTACATTAATTACATGTAAATAAATAAGGAATATAATATTAGGCTACTAAATATAATATATTTACAACTATAACACAAATATTAATATATATATATAGTACTTATGAGGTGACATATGCTTCTAGTGCTTGGCTGTCGTTAGGGTCATATCACACTCCAAATATTATATCCACGTACCTGCTCTCATGGAGTTCTCCCCGTGGTGTTTATCTTCTGTGGCTTAAGCTTCACCTGGGGAATACATACGTACATATGTGTGTGTGTGTGTGTGTATATATATATATTAGCATCACAATCTTCTCCTTCCATTGTTTCAGAGGCCCCTCCTCTATTGGCAAAACACATGGCCCAAAAGTCAAAGTATTTCTGTTTCGTCGAACCAAACCTCCCTAACTCTAAATAAGAAATAAGCTACTCTGAAAAAGAAACGACCTCCCTAAACTGACAAAATCATGTAGCCTGGTGGTTACTTTTAGTGTTACTGGGGAATGATGAAGGCTTCTTAGCCTGCAAGTATATTTTGAGGTGGATGCCAATGCTTTTGCTGGTCGACACAGGGAAGAGGGATGTCATATATAGAGCAGAAAGCTGCCTGCGTCCTTGCGTTACTGGATGGTGAATAATTAGCTACATCAGTCCAAGCAATTATATATATATATATTGAAGGCTGATGACTTAACGGAAGGCTGATGGAGGATTCCAAGTGCCGGGGTAGCTACTATTTTTTTTAGTGACTGGATAAGGGTACCTTCACATGTACTCCTCCCCTCCCCTCCCCCCCCCCCCTCTTCAAGGCATACCAGAACCCTCCATGGCAAATTCATAGCAGCAGTTGCATGGCCTATCAGCAGATTATTGAAAGGAGTGGACATTCAATTCACAATTTCTAATAATTCAGCTGATCATCTGAGCTTAGCTTCTACAAACTCATTCACCTTAATCACAACCAGCTTTCTACTGTTACAATCCTATTATGAAGTAAAGCTACGACAAATTATCCATTGCTTTAATTATCGGCAACTACCATCCACATTCCATAATTGGTCAAGAGCCAACATATAGAGACCGAACTAGATGCTTTCAGTCTTGGTGTTTTCCCAGAGCTTTGTCCAATCAGAGACGAGCAACTAGCCCCACCATGACTAAAAATATCAGGAGAAAACATTTTGCAGTTGATCATCCATCTTCCTTGCAAGAAGAAACCAACAGCACCACAACAGGGCAAACGTTGATAGTTGAGACACTGAACAGACAAGATTTACTAGTTCACAAACCGAAATTTCTGTCATTTCTTCCCTCTTGGTATTCCAAAAAAAAAAAAAAACTTGCTCCCAGTGGAGAACCCCTTAACCCTTCACCTTGACCCTAAATGCACACTCCATATTGGACAAGATTTGCCTGTTAAGCTTAGGGAATTAGCCGAATTAAGGGAGGCAACCACTACTGATAGAAATAAATTCTAAAATCCCACCCTCACTTTGAAAGACTACAATACATCTTCCTTTATAAACTGTGCAGTTGGGAGAGCACTGGAACAAGCTTGTCACTACAGGGACGATCACTAGGGGGATCTAACATGCAGACCACTGCTACTCTCGCTGCCATATGCATCTCATCTTCCATTGCTTCTTCCCCTCGTAAACTTCTATCCAGTGTTTGCCGTACCTCCCTGGCTTGATGCAAATGTTGAAGCCACCCTCCTAAACTTCATCCACTGCATGCTTCCTGAAAAAATGGATCCACGGGGTCTCTGCCCATTAAGAGTACATCCAATATCATCCCAAAGCTGAAGAGATCACTCTTAACAGTATATCTGTGGCAAAACAGCAGTCACCATGCTTCAGCTCAATAGCATGCTATATTTCAGTTCGCATAACTCTATACTCATTCAGCACACAAGAAATCTAAATTTCTCTTTTCGGCCCTCATAAATTTGGCTACATCTGATTCCCTTTAAATAGGAATCGAGGGAATAATTGGTGAGAGGAATCAGTAGCTCTTATGCATACAACATACAAGGCGGAAAATTTTCAGAAGATGACATAAAATACACGAGGAAGGACAAAGCCAACATCTTCTTCTTCAAATGCTTTACCTTTACTCAGCACATTCAAATCCAAAAGAAAAATTTGTTGGAAGTCAAAGAACTGAATTAGGACAGGGTTTTGGGGTTCAGCTCACCCTCAAAGGATCATGACACTTCATCCTGGCCATGGTAGGAGCACTGTTAAAAAATGTAAGCCATCAATTTCTTTTTATGTTATTCAAGTGCATAAATAGAATTTGTTATTGCAGTAGCTCATAATGATATGATTTATAGTATGTTAAAGTCATGGTCCCAAAGTAGTCACATTGCAGCAATTGCTTGAAATCTATGCCATGCCATGACGACTTCGAGTTGGTAACAACAATAGCTGAAATGGCAGAATCTTCAAGAGTTATTTTGTGGCGACCCAAGCCCTAATTGTAAGACCAGGCTTGGACCGCTTATGCGGAAAACTATAAACCACGTAACCATTAAATATTTATCATAAATTTTAAAATTCTTCAATCGAAAAAATATCATCTCATTAATACATTGTGCAATTATCCAAGAAAAAGAAAACTACTAAGTGTTATGGGTCATAGTCAGAGAAAAAACCATTAAATCTCTATCATAATATATCCTATCCTTCATTGAAGGAAACAATAATTATTAGTCTCCAAAATCCTCACTACCTGAAAGTCCCGCAACACATGAAGGATCCCCAACTAAAACTACATACTCAACATGAATTCATATTAAAAATTTATAGGTGAGTCATATGTCTAATAAGTGATAACAATTAATGCATAATAATAAATAAATATATCAGCTATGCAATATTAAAAATACAATAGCCATAATAGTAATAAAGCTCAACAAGAAATTCTATCCGAAAATCTACAACTCATCGTAACTATGATTCAAAAGTAATAATAAGAATAAGTCCTACCTAATCTACGTATTATGAAGATAAAAAATATTCCATAGGATCCAGATTTCATCAGTAACAAGCACCAATCCCATGGAGTCCAATATCATGAGAAAGGTAGAGATTTATTAGGTTCGAATATTAATATAGATAACTTGAATATTAGTAATAATAAGCCTCATTGATTTTTCAAAATTTGAATTTTACTGAATCCAATATATGGATTCTATTGAATATATTTCATAGATTTCATTGAATTTCGAACTTAATAGGTATCAACAATAATAAGATTTCACGAAAATCTCCCAGATCTTTTTAATTATTGGAGACCAAAGGTCACATATGTTTGCCCCCATTAGCAGAGTATATACTACGAGGTAATCAATACTTGTAAGTTTGACATGCAACTAAATCCATGGTCTATTAAAACTCTACCAAATAAAGTACAGATACCTCACCAACACACATTTCCACTGCCAATAAAGGGTACAAGAATAATTATACTATCTGCTCATAAAGCATGAAAATCGCATCAACATATCAAACCCAATATTTCTTATTGTGATATCTCTCAATACCACTACATATAATAATTACATGATTATAAGCATCTCTCCACACTAAACAATATACCTCATCACTACCATGATAAAAAAATTAGTATAAGAAGACTATTGATCACATTAAGGTTTTACAGGTTTTATATTTATAGAGGTTGTAATATTTTAATATAATCTCCTTTATCTTAACCGTAATAAGCAAATGATACATTCACACAACCAAGCACAACGCAGAGAGACTTTTCAACGTGCAATAATAAAAGTGTCATCCGTTACTGATGAAAACTATACTCACATAATTGAAGTTAATACAAAGAAGGCTATCACCAATAAGAATGAAAAAGATTCATCGACACACTAAGTATCCAATTATTAGCATTCCACTGGCCCATAACAGCCCACTAAGTCCTGCAACTCGTAAGATGATGCCGCCAAACATCAAACCCAATATTAACACCAAATCTGGTTCTCTAATGTTCGAGCATACACTCGAATGTCGCTTCTCAAGTCAATTCATAAGACTTCATTGCGTTGATACCAAACTTTATCAATGTATAAATCTCACTTCTAAGGCCAAATAATAAATAAATACCCACTATTTCTTCACTATTGTATTGAGATCATGAATGATCAATTTGTGCAAAGTCATCTCGACTTTTAAGTGCCAGTCTTAATCTAGCACTGAATCATCAGTTGAAGGAAACAAAGATATTTACAATAATAATCTTGTAATAAGGCATATAATAACATATATTAAATCTTGATTAAATAAGCTACTATAATCCACAAATATCCTATCCTTATGGATTTATGAAAAATAACAAGGGTATAAAAATTGAATATCATCAAGTACGGAAACATCATACTGTCAGTTATGGTGAGACCGAAACCGAGAGATCGATAAGCCTCACTTCTATGAGGAATATCCTATGTTCATCAAATCATAATTTAATACCTCTCACTTACATTTAGCCCAACAGTCCTCGTTACTTCAAAATTTTAAATCGGCAGCCACGAAATTACTGTTCCTGAAGATGAGGAACTTCAAATCTGCCGTAACTTCCAGCCGATTGAAGCTTCTCTGCTCCTATTTGTCCATGACACAACACAAAAATTTACATGGAAATACTACTAACCGATATTCCCACACTAAAACGTTATCACCCAGTTTCACACGTTTGTTTTTTCATACAATTACCGTTCACCTTCTTCTTCGGCAGCCACGAAATTACTGTTCCTGAATGTGAGGAACTTCAAATCTTCCGTAACTTCCAGCCGATTGAAGCTTCTCTGCTCCTATTTGTCCATGACACAAAACAAAAATTTACTTGGAAATACTACTAACCGATATTCCCACACTAAAACGTTATCACCCAGTTTCATACGTTTGTTTTTTCATACAATTACCGCTCACCTTCTTCTTCGGCTTGTGATTACTGTTCATCCTTGCTGTAGGGCGAGAGAAATTTCTCCAACGACGCAAAATTGCTATAACCCATTACTTCCTACTATTGGCAAGCAACTAACGAGTTTAATAAAGTATTACATTTGGTTTCAACATACAGAGACAACGCTCTGTTTTTCTAGCCAAAGGAAATCGACATTGAATGGGTAAGAATCCACTTGAATCTCAACGGTTTTTAAGAAGAATGAGCAGCACATTAACTGGAGAATGAAAACGCTTAAGGGCAGATGCAATATTTAAACAAAAAAAAAAGGAAAAAAGTATCACTTGCCCGATTTTTGTATGTGGAAAAACATGGTACGATACCCGCCGCAGTGGGTAATGACAATGGCTTCTCATAGCAACACAACCAACGTCTTTGGCAATAGCAGTAGCAGTCGATCCCTGTCACTAATCGGTTTTCTCTCCTCAACAAAATTCTCTTGCCCTACAACAGAATGAGAAACCGAAAGGAGATACGGCGTTGATGGGGTTCCTTAATATAGAATTTCTTAGGGAGAAAAAAAAGAATAGAGCGGCTGATGGTTCTGTTGCAACCAAGTTAGGGCTCGGTGAGGGTTTGAGTGGGCGAAGCGCCTGTGCCGTGGTAGATCGTCCGTTGGTTTCAATCCTATGCCTCCCACTGTTTGGCCGTTCCTCTCTTTGCTGCCCAGCTCCTCTTCTTCCTCTCTCTGTGCACCCATTCCTCTCTTTTTCCTTTTTATCTGCAATCGAGCATTCAGCAGCATCTGTTGAGCAATTACTCCTTGATCGAGCAACTTTCTTTTTCGAAACATCTAGCATTAGACGTACCTATANATTATTCTTTTATTTCAAATGACTTCGCTTCATGGTATGCCTGCATTGTGAGTATATTTATTTCCTCTATTCTTCACCTTCCTCCTCGGTTAAGAAATATTAATTTTAGCTGTGTTGAGTAAATTTTTTTATTTTTTTAGTGGTTTAATATTTTAGAATATTATGATAAAATATTGTCGGGATTTTATCATTATTATGTTCGTATTATTTGTGTGGTTGTAATAGTAGTGAGGAGATTTTTACAATTTTATAGTTTAATAATTTACGTTGTTAGGGTAAAATAGTGTACAATGTGGAGCCATTTTAGCTAATGTAAGGCTCGACTAGAGAAAGTCTTTAAAATTTTTTATTTTTATTTTTGGACCCCAATTTTTATAAAATAATTGAAACATTATGCCTAATAAACTTGTGGTCGAGAGAATACTTGTCTTCCAGATTTTCAAGATCTGGTAAATAAATTTTCCTCCCTAGTAGGTTGTGTGCTTTAAACAAACAAAGATTTATGAAATTATCAAAATTAAAATAAGAAAAAAAACCATTTCATTGTGTTTGACTAATACTTTAATCTTATTACATTTAAATAGTAACTAAATCTGAACCTATTTATTTAATATAATAATTATACACCATCAATCGAGATGACATTTAATAGTATCAATGACACATTATTATTTTGGACCTAATACATCCCTGATATTTGGATTATTGTTTGGATTAGAAAACCACTTTATCTTTTGTTTTAGGTCGAATTAGAGCGAGTCCGATTTTCATCACTGCTAACGTAGAACCTGCGCACCACAAATTACAAACGAGAGATCAGATAATTGGTGGGATCATTCTCCGATTTATCCTTCGACGCTCAAATTAAAAATCTTTCTCAAGAGATAGAAAAATATAAAGATGATGCTAGATAATGCATAATTATATGTGAATAGGGGATGTATGAGAAGGATTGGGTCCTATTGTGCGCTTGACGAGGGGTGACTTAGAGGGAAAAGAGGACTGGCCTCCTGCCATGCGCCCGACGGTGGGCATCTTAGAGAGAAAGGAGGACCAGGCTCCTGCCATGCACCCGACAGGAGGCAGCTTAGAGAAAAAGGAAGACTGAGCTCCCATCTGGTTGCATGCGATTGGTGGCTCACAAGGGTTGCAGTCAAAGAGTAACTCACTAGGGGGACATTCATGGAGCGGCTCACTACGAATATACTGAGTAAGTAGCTTACTAGTGATGCACTCAACGGAAAGTGACTTTACGATGACGAGGAAGAATTGTGCAAGGAAAGAGCTTGGTTCTCCCTCTACTCTTCGGGGACTTACGATTTTTTTTCATGGTCGAAGAGGGGCCTTATGGATTTAAGCAAGGCGTTTCCTAGACGTCGAAGGAGAATCTTCCTTCTGATGCCTGAGCTCCTCCCCTTGTCCTCTTTTTCTCTTCTATTTTTCCTTTATTTTTGCTTTCTTATTTGGCTTTGCGGCGGCAAGAAGTATTTGTAATACTTCATGGGTGAAAATTTGACACCAAGGTCCGTGACAGGTATCGCCTCCGGGTTTACTGGCCAATGAATGGCTGACATGAGCTGCCTTTATTAGGTGTTGCCTTACTGTGGTGAAGAGGTCGTGAGTGATCCCCTGATCTAGTTGTCAAGTGGCTTCAGGCGACACATTGCATGCGCGTACTCTGATAAGTTTGGTGGCCGTCTGCCTGAAGGCCTTCCATATGAGTCTGTTTGGCTGCGCTGCCGATTGAGCCGTTGACGTTTATTCCCTTTGATCAATCATTCCTTAAGCATCATTCTAGTCACTGCTATGACCCATGAATTGGGCTAGATCGATCTCTTTGTTAAGGCGCAACCCGTCACTTACTAAGCCCCTTGTCTCGTTGATGGTTGGACTTGGGATTAGATTGGCCCATGATGTCACCGGACCCATCAGGACCAAATATAAAAAAATGAATAAAATTTTTAGTGGAAAAGAGTCGAATAAGAAAATTTAGAAAAGATGACATTAATATTTTAAAATATTTTATTATTTTAAAAATAGAAAAGATCAAATCAACAAAAGACGAGTAGATAATACACAATATAAATGAATAATATGATACAATTGTACTACTAGGATTGAATATAATCTTGTAAAAGAGATAATGAAAACTGTTATTAAAGAGTTCGTAGAAGAACATAACCATGAACTTGAACCTCCCAAAATAAAACATTTATTAAAATCCTAGAGAGAGTTATATAGAGTGCATCGCTATTTTATTGATAGGGTGCATGATACTGAATTGAAACTTACTGAGACCCATGAGTTGATTGTGAGGGAGGTTGGAGGTAAGGGCTACGTAGGATATATAGCTGAAGATCCAAAATGTTATACTCATGTTAAAAGATCGCAACAAATACAACAACGTGAAGTTGGAGCAATATTGACCTACTTTCAAGAAAAAAAAAAAGAATTTATCCTTTTTTTATGACATGCAACTTGTGGCAACCCTCACCTGATTTCCCAAACCCGACCTAGATCAACCATGCGAAAAAGTTTCCAATCACAAAAATCATCAAATCATAAATGATCATCATAAAAGTATTATTGAATATAATATCCATAACATCAGGTTCCAAGGCACAAAGTTCCGATAAATATCTAAAAGTTAATAAACTAATAAAGTAGTCTTAAATCTCTCATCATGGAACTCTCGAACTCTAATATCCTTTATATCTGGAATCTCAACAGCAATGCATAATCTTTTCTAGCCTAATATCAACCCTTCTACTCTGATACTATTAAAATACAATGGTGAGCCAAATGTCTGACAAGTAAATAAATCAATAATATTATAATACAAATAAGCATATCAAACTATAATATGAAATGTATAAAAATCAATGATAATATGTAACATGCCAAAAACTATCCGAAACTCAATATTATGTCGCAATCACGACCCAAAGTTATAAGAACCGAACATTAGGTTTGCAACAGAAATTCTACCGAATTCGATTATCAAGTTAACACAAGGGCACCATTGTATGAGATAATAAAAATTTCCTTAAACTATATTCTACTATAGTGAACCAAATGTCGCATATTTATACATCAAACGGTTGTGTAAATACCATGAGGTTACTCAATATCTATAATATCTTCATTACTCCTACAACCTTACCAGAAGTTATACTCATAGCATACTTCACCATTTATAATATCCCTTGCCAATTGATATCCCTCAAATTAACGACTTTGACCTTCGAGCTAAAATTAGTATTGAAAAAAAATGAACTATTTTAAGATCTTTCGAACTTCCACTCGTCCAAATACCTTAGAATTTTCACATTCTCATTTACTTATCTATAGAATAACAATAAAATATACATACATGATTTAAATCCATACAAAGAATTGATTATCATGGAAATAGAAAAAAAATCCTAGGAAAGCCTAAATATTCAATGAACCCCTTTCAATATTTCATTTGTTCCTCACCGATTCTCTTGGTGCCAAATTTTATTTCTATAGTCATGAAATACTCCTCATTTTGTCGCTTTTGGCAAATTTTACAATTACCAATCTTATCTAACTATTTAGAATAATAAATTATTTATAATTTTCTCCTTAAACTAACTTATAATTTAATACATATACACATAGCGCACATCTACAATATACACATTTATATAAAGACACCCTCCTATGTATACACACACATCATTTGCTCACCTATATACGTATATGCCCATATATATACACAGTTTGCTTCATCTGCATCTGCATACATATGAGTACTGATACATGTCCCATATCGAAAAATTTGAGACAGAACCTCCAACTTATAAATTTGGGGGACTCTCCCCCATAGGACGTCCCTTTGCAGTGGATTCTCCCCCCAAACTCATGCACATATTAATAGTACTTTTATTAAGATCGGTCTCGACTTGAAGAGGGCTACCTATAGAGGGTTATGACCGGAAAGGACTATCGGAGAGGGCTACCTATGAAAGGGTTAACCTGCTACCGGTACGTTGGGACGGAGATGGAGTAAAACAACGCAGTATGAGAGCCATCGAGCGAAAGCTACCGAATAAGGTGCCACAGAGTGCAGACATCGAGGTCTACGACTGTCGAATGGGAGGAATGATGCGTGTCTCACATCGAAAAACTTGAGACAGAACTTTCAATTTATAAGTTTGAGGGGCTCTCTCCCCATAGGTCGTCCTTTTGGGGTAGGCTTTTCTTTTAAACTTGTGCACGTATCAAATGATGCGTGTTCCATATCGAAAAATTTGAAGTAGAACCTTCAACTTATAAGTTTGGATGGCTCTTCCTCCCATAGGGTATCCTTTTGTGGTGGGCTCTCCCCTTAGACTTGGGCTCGCATCAGTAGTAAGTTTGAGACAGAACCTCTAACTTAAAAGTTTGGGAAACTCTTCCCCCATAGGGCGTTCTTTTGGGATGCGTTCTCCCTCCAAACTTATGCACGTATCAAGTACCATGTCCGTATAACATGTTGGGTTATGGGTCACTCCCGTGTAGGCCCATATTCACTTGATGAGGCGGGTGGAGGTCTATATCCTCACCGCATGGAGAAAGATCAAGTCGTGCTCGCTAGATGCTCAAGCGGTTTTTCCAGTATATCGGCCGCTCGCCCTGTGCTCGAGAGGAGCTCAAGCGGATTTTCCAGAATGACAGCCGCTCGCCACGTGCTCGATAGGCGCTTGAGCGGGGGACGGTGCTCGCCGTGCACTCGACAGCCACTTGAGCGGCCGCCGGTGATATAAAACGCGGGACTTTCGTTTTTAGGGTGATGAAATCAGTTTAAGCGCCGTTCCAGAGGAGAAAAAAGAGAGAGAAGAAGAAGAAGATGAAGAATTGAGCATCCGTTCGGGTTTTCAATCAAGTTTCAATCTTCGGTGATCCCACATACAAGATTCTTGCTGTCGTGAAAAACGTCTCCCGGGTTCCATCTCTTCTCTTATTCTTTATACTTCTTGTACGGGCTGTCCACATTAGTTGATATTGTTATTTGTGATTTGAAATTTGTGTAACCAATCAACTGCTGATAGTAAAAATTTCGGACTCTGTGTCCCGTGGTTTTTCTCCCTCGTTTCTTAGGGAGTTTTCTACGTAAAAATTGTGTCTTTATTGTTTGTGTGTGCTGTTCGTGTGCTTGACATCGTCTATCACATATTTTATCGCGGTTCAAACAAGCTTTTAAATCTAACAAGTGGTATCAGAGATATTGGTTCGTGTTAGGTATTGTGACTTGTTTGAATCGATGGCATCTTCGTCATCAAAAAATCTGCCTTTTGGCATTGAGCAGTTCAATGGATAGGGAAACTTCATTCTCTGGCAAGAGAGGGTGAAAAATATTTTGACGAGAGAAGAGACAGTGAAGGCGTTGAAAAAGAAAGATAAAAAGCCTGAAAAATGACCGACAATGAATGGCAAGACAATAGAGATCTTACAAATTGAACTATTAAGTTGTGCCTGGCGGACAACACTCTTCAAGAAGTTATTGGCCTAACTGATCCGACGGAGATCTGAGAGAAATTAGAGAGCCATTACAAGTCCAAATCTCTGACAACCAAACTGCACGTGAAGAAGCAGTTTTATGGCTTATGGTTATCAAAAGGAGGGAGCTTTAAGAAGCACTTGGATGAATTTAACAGGATATTGACGCAGATATCTGCTCTTGGTGAGAAAATCAAGGAGGAGGATAAGGCACTGGTTTTACTGGCCTCTCTGCCGGCCACCTATGATCACATCGTCACGACCTTGCTGTTCGGCAAGGATACCTTAAAGTTGGACGAAGTTATTGCCTCTTTGCTCATGAACGAGTCCAGACGGTCACAAGGGACATCATCGTCTTCTCATTCTGAGGTGCTGGTAACTGAATCTAGGGGAAGAAGTAAAAGTCGCCACCAGAAATCAGGAGAAAAAGGACGCAACAAGTCACGGTCCAGATATCAAAACCTGGAGTGCCATCACTGTGGCAAAAATGGCCACATCAAGAAGCACTGTTACAAATAAAAGCGTGAGAATGCTGAAGGTAGTGAGAAAAAGACTGACAAGACTCGAAAAGAAGAAAGAGCTACTATTGTTACCGGGACTGATCTGTGGCTGGTGTGCCAAGAGGATGATGTGGTAAATCTGGCTGATCTTGAGACAAGCTGGGTGGTAGACAGTGGTGCTTCACTTCATGTCACGTCACGGAAGGAGTTCTTCACATCATACACTCATGATGATTTTGGAGTGTTGAAAATAGGCAATGAAGCTATATCCCGAATTGCTGGCTATGGTGATGTGTGTCTCACCACGAATAATGGAACCAAATTGCTGTTGAGAGACGTTAGACATATCCCGGATGTTCAATTGAATCTGATCTCGGCTGGCAAGCTCGATGATGAGGGCTTTTGCAGCACCTTCTGCGCAGAAGCATGGAAGTTGACTAGAGGGTCTCTAGTTGTGGCTCGGGGCAGGAAAATTTCCAATTTGTATGTGATGCAAGCCTCGATTACAGCTGGAGATGTGCATGTTGCTAGAGATGAGGAGCTCTCAGATTTGTGGCACCGTCGGTTGAGTCACATGGATGAGAAGGGCCTGAACTGTTTGGTGAAGAAAAATTATCTTCGGGGTGTAAAGACAGCTCAGCTGAAGACTTGTTCTCATTGCATGGCTGGAAAGCAACGGCGGATCTCATTCAACGAAAATTCATCTACAAAGAAGATTGATCTTCTTGAATTGGTCCACACCGACATTTGTAGCCCATTTAAGGTGAAGACCCTTGGAGGTGCACTCTATTTCATCACATTTATTGATGACCGTTCTCGAAAATTATAGATGTATCCGCTGAAATCGAATGATCAAGCTCTTAAATTCTTCAAACACTTTCATGCTTTGGTTGAGAGTCAAACGGGGAAGAAACTGAAATGCATCCGAAGTGATAATGGTAGGGAGTACATCGAAACTTTTGATGAGTATTGCCGATTTCATGGAATTCGTCATCAAAAGACTCCACCGAATACACCACAACTGAATGGGGTAGCTGAAAGGATGAATGAGACTTTGATGGAGAGGGTCCGATGTGTGCTTTCGAAAGCGAAGCTCCCTGGATCGTTTTGGGGAGAAGCCTTGAGGGCCGTGGCTCATGTCGTCAACTTGTCACCACACGGTACCTTGAATGATGAAGTTCCTGAAAAGATATGGACCGGAAAAGATGTATCATACGATCACTTGCGCATATTCGAATGCAAGGTCTTTGTTCACGTTCCTAAAGATGAAAGGACCAAGTTGGAGTCAAAGACCAGACAGTGCATATTTCTCGGTTACAGGGAAGATGAGTTTGGGTATCGACTGTATGACCCAATTGAGAAGAAGCTGGTTCGATCTAGGGATGTCGTGTTTGTTGAGAATGAGACTATATAGGATGTCGGCAAAGACTCAGAGTTTGTCTCCAAGAATGATGACAGCCGGGCACGTGAATCAGATCTTCTGCCGACACCTGTTCGTCAGCAGAATGAAAATCAAGACAATGCTGAAGATGAAGAAGATCACGAGACTGCAGTGCCCGAGAGTGATGAGGATGAGGCTATTCCTCCTGACACTGCAGAGCCTATCGATCTTGTTCTACTCTGACGATCCATGAGAGATCGAAGACCCCCTACTCGTCTGTCAGCCGAGGAGTATGTGTTACTCACAGACGGAGGAGAGTACGAATGCTTTGAGGAAGAGATGGCATCGCTGCATGAAAATCACACATTTAAATTGATAAGGCTGCCAAAGGGAAGAAGAGCATTGAAGAACAAGTGGGTCTTTAGATTGAAGACAGATGAAAACAGTTCACAACCGAGGTACAAAGCGAGACTGGTTGTGAAGGGCTTCAATCAACGAAAGGGTATTGATTTTGACGAGATATTTGCACCTATGGTAAAGATGTCTTCCATTCGAGTGGTGCTCGGGTTGGCTGCTGTTCTTGACTTGGATCTAGAACAGATGGATGTGCGGACAACGTTTCTTCACGGTGACCTTGAAGAAGAAATTTACATGGAGCAACCGGAGGGATTCCTTGTCAAGGGGAAGGAGAACTTGGTGTGTCATCTCAAGAAGAGTCTGTATGGCTTGAAACAAGCACCAAGGCAAAGGTACAGAAAGTTTGAATATGTCATGGTCAATTAGGGCTATCAGAAAACTACCTCGGATCATTGTGTTTTTGTTTAGACTTTCTCAGAGGATGATTTTATTGTTCTTTTGCTCTATGTGGATGATATGCTGATTGTTGGGCGTAATACTTCTAGGATCACGGAGCTAAAGCGACAGCTTGGAAAATCCTTTGCTATGAAGGATTTGGGACCTGCGAAGCAAATTCTAGGAATTAGATTTTTTCACGACCGCAAATCAATGAAGCTATGGATGTCACAAGAGAGCTACGTGGAGAAAGTGCTTCAACGCTTCAACATGAAAAAGGCAAAATCAGTGAGCACACCGCTGGCCAATCACTTCAAGCTTAGTACTCGTCAATGTCCCTCTACTGAAGATGAAAAGGCACGCATGAAAGGTATACCTTATTTTTCTGCCATAGGTAGCCTAATGTATGCCATGGTGTGTACGAGACCAGATCTAGCTTATACTGTTGGAGTTGTTAGTCGATTCTTGTCAAATCCCGATAAGGAGCATTGGTCCGCTGTAAAATGGATTCTGAAGTATCTTCGAGGAACTTCTAAGCAGTGTTTGTGCTTCGAAAGCAATGAGCCCCTGCTGGTTGGATATACTGATGCAGATATGGCGGGTGATGTTGACTCTCGAAAGTCTACTTCAGGATATTTGGTCATGTTTGTAGGAGGAGTTGTTTCATGGCAATCGAGATTGCAGAGATGTGTTGCTCTTTTCACTACTGAAGCGGAATTTATTGTTATTACGGAGGCAAGCAAGGAGATGCTATGGATAAAGAAATTTATTCGAAAACTTGGCCTCAAGCAGAAACGGTATGTGTTGTTTTGTGACAGTTAAAGTGCAATCCATCTTAGCAAGAACTCATCTTTTCACGCCAAATCAAAGTACATTGATGTGAGGTATCAATGGGTGCGGAATGTTACTGACACAAGCTCGTTGGTGTTGGAAAAGATCGGGACCGAGGAGAATGGATCAGATATGATGACCAAGATATTACAAAAGGGGAAGCTTGCAACTTGCTGTGCTATTACCGGGATGACGGTGTATGGCCCCACACAGTCGTGAGGGGAAGTTTGTTGGGTTATGGGTCACTCCCGTGTGGGCCCATATCCACTTGATGAGGCGGGTGGAGGTCCATATTCTCACCGCATGGAGAAAGATCAAGTCGTGCTTGCTAGATGCTCGAGCGGTTTTTCCAGTATGTCGGCCGCTCGCCCTGTGTTCGAGAGGAGCTCGAGCGGATTTTCCAGAATGACGGCCACTCGCCATGTACTCGAGAGGCGCTCGAGCGGATTTTTCAGAATGTGGGCCGCTCGCTAGGCGCTCGAGCGGGGGCCGGCTCTCGCCGCACGCTTGACAGCCGCTCGAGCGGCCGCCGGTGATATAAAACGCGGGACTTTCGTTTTTAGGGTGATGAAATCAGTTTGAGCGCCGTTCCAGAGGAGAGAAAAGAGAGAAAAGAGAGAGAAGAAGAAGAAGAGGAAAAATTGAGCCTCCGTTCAGGTTTTCAATCAAGTTCCAGTCTTCGGTGACCCTACGTGCGAGATTCTTGCTGTCGTGAAGAACGTCTCCCGGGTTCCATCTCTTCTCTTATTCTTTATACTTATTGTACGGGCTGTCTACATTAGTTGATATTGTTATTTGTGATTTGGGATTTGTATAACCAATCAACTGTTGATAGTGAAAATTTCGGACTCTATATCCCGTGATTTTTCTCCCTCATTTCTTAGGGAGTTTTCCACGTAAAAATTATGACTTTATTGTTTGTGTGTGCTATTCGTGTGCTTGACATTGTCTATCACGTATTTTTTTACGGTTCAAACAAGCTTTTAAATCTAACATAACATACATACTATATATATATATATATATATATATATAATGCACCCACGTCCTTGTACATTACACACATAACGCATACCTCCCATAACGGCTCAAATACGCTTTCTAAGCACTTCGCTACTGTCTCACCATTTCGGTTCGCTGCACTAAAATTGGATAACCCTAATCCCTCTCGATCATTGAACCCAGGAGAAATCCAAAATCTCAAGGTATAACATGTAAAGTAT
This sequence comes from Nepenthes mirabilis, assembly GCA_025585075.1. Lineage (NCBI taxonomy): Eukaryota > Viridiplantae > Streptophyta > Magnoliopsida > Caryophyllales > Nepenthaceae > Nepenthes > Nepenthes mirabilis. The sequence continues at coordinate 18,040 of JAODPA010117541.1, forward strand.
AGATTTTTTCCAGCGCCATTATGCAAATTATCAAGCCCTGATTAAACATGAAACCCTTAAAATTCAGATTTTTTTTCAGCAATCAGAGCCGTAGCTCTGTTTTGCCCCATTTTCACATCAACCCAAACTTTCGATCGAAATCTATGAAATCGGGACATGCGAGCATGAATAATGACATTAACAAGGAGGGAGGACGGAGGACAAGATTAATTGCAGAACAGATTTGAATATGTAAAAACGTGGATAATCACTTGCAACAGCAGGATAAATTTGACTTGCCTGATTCGACAATTAGTAGTAGCGGTGGCAGGGTACAGCAGCGCACGTCCTCTGCTCTCTCTCCCTCTGCTACTCGGTCAACCCCAAATTAAGAACTAAGATGGGGATTTAAGGAGATGAAGAAGAAATAGACAACGAAGAAGAACAGATAACCGTAGAAATAAAAAGTCACGGAAGAAGAAGAAACGGCAGAGAGCAGTAATGAAGAAGAAGAGAAGAAAATGAGAGAGGGAAAGAGGAAAAAGGAATCGGGAAGGATGGGGCCGTGGAGTGCGATGCATC